>RCUC01159576.1:0-47305 GCA_003697995.1 Taxidea taxus jeffersonii
GGAACGCCAGCTGCCCCAGCCCACGGGGAGCACGTCCAGGCTACAGGGGGCTCCAAGCTCTGTATAAATGTGGAGAATACTTGATTTCAGAGTATAGCCTGCATCAGAAAAACAGGCATCATTCCAGCTTGTACGTGAACTCACCGGCAAACCAGCCGGTGCCCCCTCCCTGCTCCAGAGGAGAAATGGGACACACGGAGAGGTGACCTGCTCGCGGCCAAATCTCCCCCATCTCCCCCCACACACACCAGTCAAACGAGGAGCTCCTGTCAGCTTAATTACAGAAAACATACTTCACGGTGGCAGCCAACATCTGGACAACATCAAACGACTCGGAGCGAATGCCATCCATTGGGTGTTTCCAAGCAGATCGAGATCGTGCTGATTTATATTCCAGCAAAATCATCAGATAATAATTTGGCCATTGGAAAAAATTCTGGCCTGACCACGGCTGAGTTTTGTCTGATAGCAAATAGACTGCTTCCCACGCAGACCCAAACACATTCTGAGTGGGATCTGAGACACATACGGTGCCAGACTCGGTTTCAGCAAATACCAGGTGCCCACCCCAATCCGGGCCTGGACAGAATGCCTGCAAAGCTGGGTAAACAAAGCCCAGCCCAGCAGGTATGGCCAGGAAGTCTGGCACCCTGACTCCTTGCCCCAAAACAGGTCACTTAAGCTGTGCAGGAGGGCGGGATCCCCTGCTCCCTGCAAGACTCAGAAAAGTCTTTATGGACAGAGTGACATCTGCTCTGGGCCAACGGTAGCTTTTGATGCTGACAAGCTCAGAACAGGGAAGGAAGATGGGGCACCTGGTGGCTCGTCGTTAAGTGTCTGTCTTTGGCTCAGGTCATGATCCCAGGGTCCTGGGATCAAGCACCACATTGGGCTCCCTGCTCAGCGGGAAGCCTGCTTCTCCCTCTCCCTCTGCTTGTGTTCACTCTCTCGATGTGTATCTCTCTGTCAAATAAATAAATCTTGAAAGAAAGAAAGAACGAATGAACAGGGAAGGAAGAGGCTTCTGGGGAGGTTGGAGGAGCTCCAGTGTGGCTGCATCATGGGTCCGGAGGAGGATGCTCTTTGGGTTCTAGAAGAAGCTGGAAGTGGGTGGGGCATCAGACAGAGAAGGACCCGGGGACTAATCACAGTGATGGATGATTGAAGAAGGTTGGAGGAAAGCATCCCCTCAGGAGCAGGGTGGGAAATGCCCTGCAAGGGTCAGATGGGGAGCCCATTGAGAGGAGACTGTAAAGGGAAGTGTGCGTGAACAAAACACACACATGGGGGCCAGCTTGGAGGATGGCAAGGAGGGGGAGAAGAGATGTGGAATGATGGACCCCAGCAGCCTGGAGAAGTGAATGCGCAGGGGCTCAGAGTAAAAGTGACGAGTGTGCTGGGGGACAGAGGAGGTGGTGCCCACCACGGGGTGCAGAGGGAACCCCAGCCACGGGCAGGGACAGCAAGCGGGGCTGGGAGCAGCCCTTGCAGCCTACAGCACCCTTCTGGACCTGGCTGGGGGCGGAAGAGAGGAATCAGCCCCAGCCCTGTTGCCCACTGCATGGGACTCAGAGGCAGGGAGGGGAGATGGACCCTTATGGGATGCGCTACCGCTTGGACAGAGGGAGGGAGCTGGCTGGGAAGGTCCAGGGAAGCAGATGGTGCAAGTACTGTGATGATCATGTCACAAGTTGCTCAGAATGATCCAGCTGGCGAGAGCGGGAGTGGTGTTCCAACCCCATGTGTCTGTGTCCAGAGCCCTTGCTGCACCTCCTGCCTAGCTCCCCCCAGCCAGAGGGGACCCAGGCTCCACTCTTTTTTTTTTTTTTTTTTCAGGCTCCACTCTTGATGAGCCCTAGTGTGGCGGGGACCCCAGAGGAGCCTGGCTTGTTGGGCCCCCATGCAGAGTGAGGAGGGGCTTCTCTCTGGGCGGGGTGGGGGGGGGTGAGGACAGAGCCAGGCTTGGAGGAGTGGCTTTCCAGGGGGGAGAACGGGAACACAAGGGGCTGCCCCAAAACGCCAAGAGGACTTCAAGCTGTTGAGGAGGGCAAGGCGTCCCTGAACTCCTGGGCAGCCGCCGAGTGGTCAGTGGATAAAGCCTAGCCATGCAATAGAGACGGGCAGGCAGTGAGGTAGGCCCTGGGCCACACCTTGACACTTGCCAGAAGGCTCGTAACTTGGTCCTGAGCCCTCCAGGGGACATAGGGGACACAGGGAAGCACCTGGTCAGATCCAGGATGTATAAGCATGGCGAGGTGGGGGGGGGGGGCAGTATGGGGAAGCTGAACCAGAGCTTGAAGCTGAACCTGGGGCTCTCACAAAAGGCCCCCCATGCCTGCCATGGCCCCAGGGTGCCCCCACCCTACACATCAAAGGACAGCCTCACTCTCCCACACTGTCTGCCCCAACGGGGTTTCCTGCGAGCAGCTGGATCACAGCTATTTATCTAATGTTCTTGGACAGAGTCCCAAGAAAACAGTTTTGCTCATTTGCAAAGAAAAATAACACAAAGCAGGGTTGCAGAGCCCACCCCCTCCCCACCACCCCCTGCAAAGAGGAATTGTAAAGAGATTGTTATGGTCCCTGCGGTTTAGGGCTTCATTGATTTATCTGCTTGGGCATCTGTTTATTCGATGGAATGGATGGTCCATGTTCTCAGTAAGCCCAGGCTGTCTTTACGAGGGATGTGGAAGGAAGCAGTCCCCAGCGGGGGCTCCCAAGCCGGCAGTCAGTGCAACGGTATGGGACGACAGGGCCCGGGCATGCAGAAGCCTGGGTTCCGGGCAGCTCCATGAGCTCACAGTGGAATCCTTGCCGTTGGTGTCCTGCGGACTCCCAGCAGGGCCCATCAGCAGTCTTAGGGGCTGGGTGCCTTTTAGAGATCCAGGTACCTGAGGTCCAACCCCCAGACCCAGTGGCTCAGTCACTGGGGTGGGACAGGGAAAGCTGTCCCAGTGATTCTGCTAATTAAAGGTGTAACTGCTAGATCACATGATTCCCACGGGCCTCCTGGCCCCCCCACCCCGCCCCGCCATTCTAGAACACTAATCTAGTGTCTTTTGGCATTAGAGTTGGGAGGGGCAGGACCACGCAGAGAGCTTGTGAGGAATGGGTATGACCCTGGCACTACCATGTGACCTGACCCCTGCATTTCCGGGCCTCTCTACCCTTTGTGGGCTCACCCCGTCCTTAACTCAACTGCACCTGCCATTCCATGAACCAGAAGTTTCCCATCTTGGAAATTAAAAAGCAGATATCAGGGTGTTCGAAGACAAATGAGGGCCTCTCTCCAGGGGTGGTGGACGCAGTGGGCAGGTTTGCATTTCTTGGACTCGGAAAGGGTGTGTGTGTACACGGGAGGGACAGGAGCTGGGACACAGCCCCAAAAAACAGGCCCAGGGATGACAAAAATGTGTAGAAGAGCACACTTGGCTTTTAAAAGCCTCTTTGGCCCAAGGAGAAGAACAAAGAGCCAGACACATGGCTAGGGACCCCAGACATAGGATTAGCTGGCCGTGGTGGGAACAGAGGATGGGGAACAGAGGATGCTCAGGGCCTTGGCATGAGCCGCTGAGGGACAGCAGTGCAGAGGGACATGGAAAACAGAGTGTGGGGGCAGGGGGGTGGTTTGTAAGAGGAATGGTCTCTGTCACAGAGCAGATGCGAAGAAAAGCATGGGGTGAATCCCAACACATGAATTCAGTCTTTAGAGTCACAGGAGCTGGGCCCAGAGCTTGGAAAAAACTGGCTCATGTGACCGTAGAAATAGCGTCTTGGGGTGAGTGACCCCAGGAAGGGATGGACCATCAGACTCGTCCCCATTTTCAGAAGATACTAGAAACCAGGTGGCTAAGCCGGCTGGGGACATGGGGCCGCTGTCTAGAGCAGATGAGGAAGCAGAGGGCCCATGAGCTCTTTGACCTGCTGACAGTGAGCATCAAAGCATGTCAGGTACCAGCCAGTCACCGAGCGGGTCTCCTTCATGACCGTTTAATCCTGGTGCATTTGGACTTGAGACTGATGGACAAAATGTCCAGGTTTTTTGTCTGGGAAGGAGATATTTAGACCAGAGTCAGGCTGGGAGTGTGGCTGATTGGTTAAAATCACAGCCAGTCAGAACAGTGATTGGCCCCAAATAGGAGTCAGTAAACACTGAATGAATGAATGAATGAATGGGCCCGTATGGGCCAAGAGGCAGCTTTCTTCTCTGGGATGGTGGGTTCTGTACTTAAGCCTATCCTGTTAATTGTTTCTAACAATTCGAAGACATAAAAGATCCAGTGATCCCGTTTGCAGAGGATGATAGTAACTGTATCAAAGGACAGAATTAAAATATAACCAAACCATGATAAACTGTAACTGTAGATAGAGGACTGAGCTACCTCCAGGCTACACCCCATCCTAGAGGCTCCTACCCTTTCCCTTCCTTGGGTTCACGGCGAAGCTGTGATTCACACCCTCACCCGTCTGTCTCCAGACTCAGCCCCCCCCTCCATTTCCTGGGGTTCTGGATAGAAATGGGACTGCAGTTTCTACCTAACAGCCCTCAGGCAGGGACAGGAAGGGTGACCCTGAAGACTTGTCCTGAGCCAGCTGGCTGTGAGTTGGAGAAGGGGACCCCTAATGTGCTTCCCACCTCCATGTCCGTGCAACACCTGCCTTAACATCACCTAGAAGGAGCAGGACCCGGGAAGCTTCCTTGCTGCTGGTCATAATGACCCCACAACCCCAGGAGAGGAAGAAGGATGCCTTTGTGTAGAAATCAAAACTCTTTTATCTCCCACTCTGTATCTCCTAGATGATGCCCGTAGCTCCCTTTATTATTTCAGAGATTTGCAGAGAGAGTTCCAGAGTGAGGTGGTGGGAAGACCCCTGGAGGGAAGGCAGGAGCCAGGATGGGGAGGCTGCCTGGCGCCAACCAGTGGAGGGACCCACGCCAAGTAGCTAATCTCTCTGGACCTCAGCCCTGCCCCCCTCCACCCACGGAAGAGGACAGTGGAGCTAGTGCACACAGGTGAATGCACCCATGTCTTGGGGGCAGCTGGGGCTCCCCAAGGGGATGAGGGTCCCACTCGGAGTGGGTGACCCCAGGAGTAGGTCTTCTTTCAGAAAGAAAAGCTAGTTTAGGGGCCCCTGAGTGGCTCAGTCAGTTAAGCATCTGCCTTCAGCTCAGGTCATGATCTCCGGGTCCTGAAATCGAGCCCCATATCAGGCTCCCTGCTCAGAGGGGAGTCTGCTGCTCCCTCTCCTTCCTGCTCATGCTCTCTCCCTCACTATATCTCTCTCTCTCAAATAAAAAAAAAAAACTTTAAAAAAAAAAAGGGAAAGAAAAGCTAGTTGAAGAAAATTTTACAAAATGGTGCAGAAGGCACAGAATGATTAAAGATCCCAAAAGAGGCTCTCAGAGCCGCTCTGAGCAGCCTTTGCTTGGAGAATGACAAGGGACCAAAGTGTGTCCTTGAGAGGTTTGGCCCAGTCCTATTTGCTGACTCTGAAAACAAGTGTTAACAATTCTTCCCATCGTTCTTCACTATCCCGGTAACCTAAGAAAGACCACAGAACTTGTTCTTACTCAAGCCCCCATCACATTTGCTCTCTTGGCCAGTTACCAGCGCAAGGACCTAGAGTATCTACAGCGATCTGAGCTTACTCGTTTTGCAGAGGATTTCATTGCAGAAACAGCAGAACTCGGCTGCTCTCAGTATGACACAAACACCACCTCCTGAACACCTCTGTGGGCTGGCTCTTTCATGTCAGTTTCTGAGCTGTTTCTCATTCCATCATCTCTGTGGTCCAAGGAGGCGGGAAAACGGAGGCTCAGAGAGGTGTTGGCCTCAAGTCCCCCAGCTAGCACCGCTTGAGGGGCTCTCTCTGGGGGACCGGCATGTTGCCTGTTCCATGCTCTTTGCCGGGTGGTGCGTGGCCTCTGCTGGCGTAGATCATGTCCTACGTAGAACCTCACCTCCCTTGTGTGAGGCCCCGCCAGGCTCCCCGGGGGCCGGGGGTGTGTGGCTCACATGGGTGGGAGAACCTGGGTGCGTGCGTCACCCCATCACAGCTGCCACCACCTTAAATGGACCCGACCCCATTGGGGAGAGATTTTGCATATCCGATAAAGAAATTTATGTTTCCTTGAAAATCATCTAGCAGTTTCTATTCTTTTTTTTTTTTTAGTGTATAATAACTTTTATATGCACATCAAGACACACAAAAATCTAAACAACTTACCTAGTTATCATACAAGGAACAAACTTTTATATGTATATGTAAAAAAGCAAAAGAATTACAAACAGCACATTCAGGAAAGTAGTTATCTGGCGGGAAGAGAAGGCCATGAGATCTAGGAGCTTCAATATATTTGGTAATATGTTACTTCTTTTTTTTTTAATGCCTTCCTTTTATTTTTTTTTCTTTAAGCTTTTTTATTTAAACATATAATGTAACCCCACCCCCCTCCCCCACCCCCACCCCCCTCAGTTTGTTTTATGACATTAAGAGTCTCTTTTGGTTTGTCTCCCTCCCAATCCCATCTTGTTTCATTTTTTCTTTTCCTACCACCTTAACCCCCACCCCCGTTGCATCTCCACTTCCTCATATCAGGGAGATCATGTGATAGTTGTCTTTCTCCAGGTGACTTATTTCGCTAAGCATAATATGCTCTAGTCCCATCCATGTCGTCGCAAATGGTAAGATTTCATTTCTTTTGATGGCTGCATAGTATTCCATTGTATATATATACCACAGCTTCTTTATCCATTCATCTGTTGATGGACATCTAGGTTCTTTCCATAACTTGGCTATTGTGGACATTGCTGCTATAAACATTCGGGTACATGTGACCCTTCGGATCACTACGTTTGTATCTTTAGGGTAAATACCCAGTAGTGCAATTGCTGGGTCATAAGGTAGCTCTGTTTTCAATTTTTTGAGGAACCTCCATGCTGTTTTCCAGAGTGGTTGCACCAGCTTGCATTCCCACCAACAGTGTAGGATGGTTCCCCTTTCTCCACATCATTCTTGTGCCGCCTTCCATGAAATTCACAGTGGTTCAATTTTCCCAACCAGAAATTCCTTCCTACACTGGGACTGACAAAGAATTTGAGGTCATTTCTGGGGCGGGGTTACTCTCTCTGGGGGAAATGGTTTGCGTGTCAGAGGACTGGCATCCCAGGACATTGGGTAGTTTATGGGGACCACAGAAGGGAATTGGAGCTGTTGCCAAAGCCCTGTGACTTTGGGGAGTGCTGGGGTCCTGAGTGTCTCCCACTAGGTTCTGGCCTTGAGCTTTCCTGCTTCTTTAACTCACACTTAATCCCACCCCTGCTCCCACCCAACTCTCCCTCCCTCCACCTCCCTTGCTCCCCTCTCTCTCCACCCCTGGGAACCCTCATAGCCCTGCTCTGTCTTCTGTGCAGAAACCAGCTGGGTCACTGGGGGAAACAAGCTCACAGACTTGCCCAAGGTCACACTGATAATGACTGTGGTGCTGGAAGCCAAACCAGGTGTGACCTCCTATAAAAACTCAAGCCCTTTCCACTCTCCATATGGCCGTTCCCTCTGTGCTTTCTCTCCCCATAGATTACCCCTGCCTTCCAGAACACATCAGAAGTCTTCCATTTGACACACTGACATGACATCTGCCCCACAGCAAAAGGCACTCACTCACTTTATAACCGTCCTCATGTGAAGATCATGGGATCAGGGCTCATTTTCTCCTTTGGTTCAAATGTCTTTGGTCATCGGAACTTGTATAAAGAAGCAGACATCTTAAAAATTTATTACGCATATCAATACCTTATTGTGGGTTGAGGAAACATAAAGTATATTTGACGTGGGTATATCATGTCTAAACAGACGGGTAGGTATTCACATCTTTTAAATCTGATGTGACATTAGACAGAATAAAAACTGAGGGGCGCCTGGGTGGCTCCGTAGGTTGAGTGTTTGCCTTTGGCTCAGGTCTGATCTCGGAGTTCTGCGGAGTTCTGCGATGGAGCCCCGCATCAGACTCTCTGCTCAGTGGGGCGCCTGCTACTCCCCCTCCCACTGCTGCTCCCCCTGCTTGTGCTCTCTCTCTTTCTGTTGATTAATGGACAAAATCTTTTTTAAATGAATGAATGAATGAATAAAAGCTGAGCATTTCTGCAGACAGGTACCTTGCCTGCCTCCCTTGTGGTACCATGGGACCCAAATTCCAAAAATATGTTTTCTTTTAAAGAACTCATTAAAGAGTTTCCCAAGTGGATGGTTCAAACCTCAAAGACATGTAAATCCTCTGCGTGTTGCTCTGAGCCAGACCCCACATTGCTTTCTGGCTTCACATCTCTGCCTGGCCTGACCCTGCCTCACCTCATTTCGCCCATAAATGCTCTCAGAGATGCCAGCTTTCCCTGCCCCAGCCCTGCGGCCACAGCCTGCTTCCCTGCACCAGGCTCAGAGGTGGTCAGTCTTTAAGAAGAGTACAGAGCAGGCATTCTCCTGGGGCCCAGCTGGACTGGGTAGCCTATGAGAAAGGAGGGTCACATCTGAGGGGACACATCTTCCGGACTTTAGGGAGCAGATCTCTGGGTAGGGGGGAGGTGGAGGGTGGCCCTCAAGGTCACTTCCTGCTGGGGGGAGGGTCATCACCAAGGAGGGAACTCCTCACTTAATGCAATTAGGGACTGAAAAGAGCAGAGGGGGGAGGGGTCAATGTCCTGTGAAAGGGCTTCTTTCACTGTTCCTTTCTTCTGGAGGATTGAGACAATACTTAATTCGATTTAAAGTCCTCAGTTGAAAAAACCCAATCTGGCCTTCTCGGTTGATACTGATTAGTGTCAGGCTGCTCTATGTTAGACCTTTTTTATACATAGCATCTCAGATTATTTTGGAGAAGGGAGCATGACTATCCTGGTTTGGAAACAGGCTCAGAGAGAGGACTTGGACAGATCACCGGGGCCTCAGCAGGGACCAGAGACAGAGGCTAAAAGTCCCATCTCTTTCTCCTATTCCTTAGACAATCTGCAGCCAGGTCCCCCTATATTGGAGCCTGGGATCTAAAGCTGAGCTCATGGTCTGTTACAGTCTCCTGGAGCAGGGGGCCTGGGGCTGAGGTGGGGAGACACAATATCTTTTAAAAAAAAAAAAATTTTTTTTTTAAGACAAAAAAGATAAATTGATTTTGTCGCACTTTGCCCGTATGTAATCAGCTGTCAGTAACGCTATGCATTTGAGATGCTAAATAGAAGTGCTGGTCACCAGTGTCAGCTTCTTTTTTTTTTTTTAATATTTTATTTATTTATTTGTCAGAGAGATCAAGAGAGAGCACACACAGGCAGAGAAGTAGGCAGACAAGAGAGAGCCTGCGGATGTTGCACTCATTTCCAGGACCCTGAGACCATGACCTGACCTGAAGGCAGACACTTAGCTGACTGAGCCACCCAGGCACCCGACCAGTGTCAACTTCTTATGAATTTTTAATGCTTTAGTATCTCAGACTACCTGCAGGTAACACACTGCAGCATAGAGATCTCTGAGTGGGAAGAAGCAGCAGTGAGTCAGGTATCCAGCTCTGCCACTGGTATGTGGTATGAGCTCAACCATGTAGCCCTTTGCCTAGGGCCGAGTTTCTCAACTTAAAACAAAGGGAGTGAATAGTCCAAGTGTCCCAGGACATACAATGAGATTCCTTGTCAGGTGGTGAGTTCCCCAGCATGAGAAGTAAGCAAACACAGGCTTAAAGGCCATTATGGAAAAGATGCTGAATTGAACCCCATTAAACTGGCTTCATGAATGGAACAAAATGTGAATGAATCACCATTATATCTCTAGCATCAGGTTCACTGCTTGACAACAGGGAGCTAAATAAAGATTGGATGGATGGGTGGGCGGACAGACGGATGGATGGATGGGTGGATGCATGCTTGGGTGGGTGTGTGGAGGCATAGATGGAGAAATGGGTAGGTAGATGCATGGGCACATTTTCATGCTTGGTGGGAGGTTGAGCTGGATGACCAGGAAGGCCACCCCCCCCCACCTGAGATCCCTTACTGTCCTGCCACTCTCCCAGAAGTCCTAACTCACACAGCTTCTCCCTGATACCTTGCCCATTAAGTAGAACTTTGATTAGAAACATTGGGCTCTAAAAAAGAAAAAGAAAAAAACATTAGGCTCTGTATGGGTGTTCACAGGCCTGTTTCAAGGGCTTGGAGGTAAACTTCCTGAAGATTAAACAAGCAACGGCTGCCAAGTGTCAAGGACCTAATAAGTGCTAGGAAGCGTTAGCTGCCCTTGCTCCTTACAGGAAGCAGAGACGACAGGAGATGAAGGGGATGCTGGGCAGGGGTGGAAGGGGAGGGGTGGTCCCCTTAGATCTGACAGGAGGCAGGTAGTCCGTTTCTAATCCTACTGGGCTCCAGAGGGCTGCACTTGAAGCAATAGGGCACATGCCTGATCCCAGACTGCGCTCTGCACCATTCATTTCTGCAGACCTGAGGCAGCTGCGTTGGATTGACCACTTGGGCTCAGAGTCTGTAGGCTTGTGTCATGCACAGGGTCAGCGCTGATATGTCAATGGGGCTTAAGTAAGTTGTTTAGCTCCTCGCCCTTGCACTGCTCTGTCCTCACCAGCCTTGCTTGCAGGGGTCCCTGGGGAGGCCTGCCCCTGGGGACTGCACGCTACCTGGGACAGCCAGCAAAGCCCCATCTTCCACACTGCTGGAAAAGGCCATCATTGTTTTGAACCTTACCTAAGCACGCTCTTCCCTCCGTGGCTCCTATCAGGGCAGCCAGGCTTTGGGGCTCAGGGCTTTGGGGCTCAGGCCGTGGCGCCCCGTAGTTGTGATGAATAGCCCTCTTCTCCTTCCCTGTTCCAGGAGGACGTATTTCCTGTGTCCATACCAGGACACAGCTAACTCACTAACAGATGTGCCCCTCTATTAGACAAGCTACGGTATGCTTTACACACTGGTCTGCACCTGGCCTTTTTTCTTTGGAATAAAGCTTCACTAAGATATGATTCGGAGACCGTGCACTCCACCCACTTGAAATATACAAGTTGATGATTTTTAATATATTCACAGAGTTACACAGCCGTCATCACAGCCGATGTTAGACCATGTTCATTGCCCCCCAAAAGAACTCCCCTCCCCACTCATCTACCCCGTGTCTATAGACTTGCCTATTCTGGCCCCTTCCTATAAATGGAAATAACAGTGTGTGGTCTCTGGTGCCTGCTTCTCACATGTAATGGGATGGTTCCAGAGTTTGTCTGAGTGGTGGAACGCTCAGCACCTTGCCTCTGACACGTCGAGAGAAGCTGAAAATCATCCCATATAGAAACATAATTGATCAGCCTCCTTGTGGCCAGATATTTCTAATTCAAGGCTCTGAAGGCATAAAAAGTCCAACAGGGAGGAGAGTCCCTTCCATCCCTGGTCCTTTAACAGCCAACTCACCCTTCCCAGCCATCTTGTGGGCTCCCTTCCGAGGGCCTTTGCCTCCCATCCAAACATGTATAAATACTGTCTTTTCCTGCTCTTTCACTAACTCAAGGGTAATACACAGCACACACGCTGTTTTGTCCCTTGTTTCCATTTCATAGAACCTGAAATATTTGTGTCTCTTAGGTAAAATTTTGAACCACTGCATTTAATGGTTTGGTGAGAGCATACAGCTGAAGGTCAAATTCCTACGAGTAGAATTTCTAGATCAAAGTATTTGTGATATGATGGTGTCCATTCCTTTTCTATACCCTCAGCCTTGCGGGAGAGAACATGCTTCCCAGGCCCTGGCTAAGCAACATGGTACCATAGTCGACCCTTCAACCTGGGGGTTAATTAGGGGTGCCAAAAAATCCACATAGAACTTTGGGCTCTCCCAAAAATATAACTACTGATAGCCTGCCGTTGACCAGAAGTCTTACCAGTCATGTACAGTCTATTAACATGCGAAAGTACAATGCATTCTTATACTCAAGTAAGCTAGAGAAAAGAAAACGTTACTGAGAAAATCATAAGGAAACTACACGTACAGCAGTATGCTGTATTTATTTTTTTAAAAAATGCACACTAAGTGGACCCACACAGTTCAGACCCGTGTGGATCAGGATCAACCATGGCTCATCAGACATCATTCTGAGAGATGAGAAACGATATCCCAGGGGAGTTTTAATTTGCAGTTCTCTTTGATGAAGGTCGAACATACTTTTTTCCCCATATACTTCAGAGAAACTTCTATTTCCTTTTCCGTGAATTCTCCAATCAGATCCTGGGTCCATTCTCCTGCTGGGTTGTTCATTTTTTCTTACTGATTTGTAGGAATGCTTTAAGAAAATTGTCCTGTGAGGTAGAAACATGTTTTCACCGTTGTATGCTTTTTCTTCGCTGGATTCGGTTTTTCTTTTGTTTTTCTTTTGGGTCATACAAAAAAGAAAGAAGAAAGAAAAAAGAAAGGAAGGAAGGAGGAAAGGAAGGGAAAGGGGGAGGAGAAGGAAGGGAGGGAGGGAGAGAGAGAAAAAAAGAGAAGGGAAGGGAAGAAATGTGAATGTTGTCCCATTTACTCGTCTGTTTTATGGTTTTGAGGTTTGTGTCGTATATAAAAAGGGCCTTCTCAAATCAGAGATTATAAAAGAAATTTATGGTTCCTCTTAGTACGTTTATGGCTTCATTTTGCTTCATTCTTTTTAAAAGCTGCCCAGAATTTCGTTGCAGGGGTCTGTAATAATTTACCCTGCCAGTCTCCTGTTGTTGGGTGTTCACGTTGTTTTGGCCTTTCTATGAGATGCGAGTCCTCGGGGATGTCCTGCTTTTGGGTGCACGTGGGGAAGTCTATCTGAGGACAAATTTGTGGAAGTGGAATTGCTAGACTAAAGGACATGGGATTTTAGGGGTGCCTATGGCTCAGTCGGTTGAGCGGCTGACTTCGACTCAGATCATGGTCCCAGGGTCCTGAGATCGAGCCCCGCATCAGGCTTCCTGCTTGGTGGCGAGCCTGCTTCTCCCTCTCATTCCGCCTGCCACTCTAATTGTACTTTCTCTCTGTCAAATAAATAAAAATTTTTTAAAATCTTAAAAAAATAATAAAGGACATGGGATTTTAGATTTGGGGAAAATAGGGGCCATATTGCTTTTCTAAGGGGGTTGTCCTGTGTTCCTCCTTCCCATGGTGCATGAGAGCATGCTGCCTCTCAGCCTTGCCAGCATTTCTTGTTTTTTCAAATAGAAAACATCTTCCTTTCTTTTCTTCTCAAAACATTCAGTGTGGGGAGGATGGACAAGTAAGCCCACTGGAGCGTTTGAGGGTGGAGACCTCCCTCTCTACAGGCTGGTCGGTGATGGTGTTGATCTTGTCCCCACACCTGCTGGGCCCCCAACCGCCGCCTTCAGAGGAACAGTCTCAAACATCTGACTTGTCTTCGGAGGATTTTTATCATGAGTTGTTTATTAGACTGTGGGGAAACCGAGGCCGCTTCTCTAAGGCGGGGTGCTTCCTCTCTCCCATTCTGGAGGAAAAGATGGAGAGGTTTGTCTTAATGGTATATTGGAAGGAGACAAGAGTTTGAAAGATCTGGGCTTCCTGGGGTGCCTGGGTGCTCAAAGGGTTAAGTGTCTGCCTTTGGCTCAGGTCATGATCTCAGGGTCCTGCGATTGAGTCCCGCATCGGTCTCCCTGCTGAATGGGAAGTCTGCTTCTCCCTCTGCCTCTTGCCCTGCTGTCTTTCTCTCTCACTCTCTTAAATAAATAAAATCAGAAAGAAAGACATCTAGATAGATAGATTGATTGATTGATTTGGGCTTCTGTATGATCCCTGTTAATTAAAACACTTCTTTTATTGCAAATTACTGCTCTTCATAAACATGTGAAGAGTGATTGTTCTAAATGCCTGAGGCCACCCGAGTTTTATACTACCTCCCACCCCTTGCTGAAGGGCTCTCAAAACAGAAATCTACTTCCTCACAGTTCTGGAGTCCGGGATCAGGGGGCCCTCCGTGTTGGTTCCTGGTGGGAGCTCTTTCCCTGGCTTGTGGGTGGCCATCTTCTCGTTGGTTCTCCTTGTGGTGAAAGGAGAGAGCTAGAGCTAGAGCCTTCCTCTTCTTCCGAGGACGCCAGTCCTGCTGGATGAGATTGGGGATTAGGGCCCCGTGCTTAAAACCTCATTATATCTTAATTACTCTTAATTACCTTCAGGACCAGGCCCCCTGGAGGTGGGGGCTTCCACGGTCCAGGGGGCAGAATGTAGCCCAGAGGCCAAGCATCTTGCCCCATCGACTCCCCCAGCAGAGTCAAATCCCCATTGTGACCCCAAACTGGTCACTAACTCCTGTGGCTTCAGGCCTCCCCCCACCCCCACCGCTGCAGACACACTATTCTCTCAGAACCGCTCTAGCCTGTAATACCCCCCCTTAAGGGCCCCCCAGGTGTCCCTTGGCCAGCAGACCCTCACCCTGACCCCTAAATAGTTCTTCCTGACACCCCCCGCCCCCGGCACCAGCTCTGGAAAATGTGGCTCTTCCCTTTTCATCTCCACCAGCCAGCTAACTGGGGCACTGGGCTGAGAACCACCCTCCCTCTCTCCTGATCCTGCTTTGTTTCTCCTCCCCTCCTTGATCTAGAGTCTCAGTCTCCCTGCCCTGCCTCTGGAACCAGCCACAGCCCGTCTCCTGGTACATTAGCCATCCTGCCCCACGCAGGATGCACAGTGGGTTACAGAGGCCCCGTGTGGCCGGGGAGCAGTCCCGTGCCCCACTGTGGGGATGTGCCAAAGCACGCCAAAACACCTTTGGCCCCTTGAGGGTCGGCAGACTCTCCTGCTCCCCCCCCCCCCCGCCCTCCGCCAACGTGGCCTCCAGTGGCCTTATGCTCATCTGTCTGGGAGGGTTCTGGCCTCGCAGTATAGTCGTGGAACAGCAGCGGCTGTGCCACTTGGTACCCACGTTTATTAAAGAGGGAGGCTTGGCATAGCGGAGCCCCTGGTCAGGGAGGGAAGCCTGAGTGCTGGAGGAAGAGGGAAGGGAAGCAGGCAGGCTATGCATAGGCCTAACAGGCTGGAAGGTAGAGAAGGGTATCGAGAAGTCCACCTACCTCTCCCTCCGTTAATCCAGTTCTGTTTCCTGCCCACGCTGCCCTGGACCCCATGCCGGGTGCTGGCCCCTGGGTAGGCAGCTCCCTGCCTTCATGCAGCTGCCCAGCCCATCCCCAAGCCACCACAAACATCTCTGTGTGCCAGGCACCATGGTGGGTGCCAGGACCCTGAAGGAGCGCTCACCAAGTGAGCAAATTGTGCTGAAATAGGCTGTGCTTGGAAGCAAGGTGGGGCCAGGAGCAAGGAGGAACAGCAGGGCTGGACTGGGAAGCCTTCCTGGAGGAGGGTGACATGGGCATTCGGCCCTGAGGCATGAGTAGAAGCCAGCTAAGTGGGAAATGCTCACGGCCATTCAGGGCAGGAGAACCAGCCACAGCTGGTGCCCCAGCTCGTGTCTGTGGGCTCAGCTGGGTTCTGCTTCATAATCTGATCATGGGTGCAGGGAAAGAAGGGTCTGAGAACCTGAGGACCTGAATGGCCAGAGAGACACGATTGGAGCTGAAGCCCTGTGGAAGGGTGGGAGGGAGGTACTGGCTTTCCCCCAACTCACGCCCACCCTCTCCAGGCCTGGGAGGGAGAAAGGAACCCAGGGGGAAGCTGAGGGATCACCCCGCATCTGGCTGGACCCACACAGATCCCACGCCCAGGTGACAAGGAGGCTGGGGCCCCGCTGGGCGCTAGAGAAGGCAAGATTGGGTTAGTCCTTCACTGATGCGTCGACCACCCCTTGTCCTCTGGAGCTTCCCTGCTACAGCACAGAGACAGATGACAAAAAGGGAAGCTTCTGGACATATCAGATGCCACTGGTGCTAGGGGAAAAGACGAGGCAGGAAGGGAAGAGGCTACGGCATGGGGCGAGGGGCTACGGTGGCACTGCCCTCAGGGGAGGACTTTTAGGGATGCCTTTGCTGCTGCCAAACCCACTGTGACTTTCGTAAAGGGAGAAAGGAAGCCAGTCACAGTGCTTCCATCATCACTGGGTTACCTGCCCGGCGGGGCCTCTGTCTCCCACTGGCCGAGAGCGTGGGGGGCTTCCTCCCTCTCCCTCAGCCATATCTTTCCGCTGGGCTTCTCCCCACCCAGCTGCCTGTCCCCCTCCATGGTTTCTCTGCTCTCGACTCATTGTCGGTTTTTACCTTGGGAAAAAAAAAAAATCCAAGCATGGAAATCTCTTAATGCAAACCAGATGAGGGGGCTGGTGAAAATGTTTTTCTCGGCATCAATCACCGGGTCCTTGCTGTGCTGAGAATTTGGTAAGCCCTCATCAGGGCTCCTACCAGGAATCCCTTCCAAACTTGGCCTGGCTGAGATGCAGGGGAACAATGCCGCCTTCTGTGTGTTTAGCGAAGCACCTCTTCACACGTTCTTGCCTTGACTCTCCCACCAGTTCGGGTAGGGGCTTGGGGGTCAGCCAGTCTGGCTGGTGCTGGCGGTCTGCGGTGGGGAGAGCGGCAGGTCCCCCATGGTCCCCTTGGGCATTGCGCCCCGTGTGGCAGGGGCTCCCAGGTGGGAAATGCTGGATTGGGCGCAGGTGGCCAGCAGGACCTGGGGCCTCCTGGAGCCCTCCCTAAATCAGGCTTAGGGGGCAGGAGATATCAGGCATCCATGGGCAGTGGGTCCTGAGAAGGGACGGATGGGCTGTGCCCAGGCAGAGAGCTCAGCCCAGAAGCCAAGTAGTGAATGGGCATGAAGGCACCTCGTGGACTGCTAACCAGGCGTTGACAATGTCATCGTTGCTGCCCACCGTCTGTGCTGCAGATTTGTGCCCGGGCCTGCCTTGCCCAGTCCTGTGCTCAGTGCTGAGGAGGGGGAGGCAGGCGGAAAAATAGGGGGTTTGGATGAGAACATAGCTCGGCCTTGGCTGCAGTGAGGCAGGGGGAGGTCAGAGGAGGCCTGTGCCCAGTGGGGGACAGTGGGGGTGGCTTCCTGCCTTAGATGCCCCCTCCTCTGAAAGCCCAAAGGGAAAATAGCCCTGGAAGGTGTGTTCTGAGCAAAGTAATAAGAGTGTGGCAAGTAAAGGAAAGTAAGGGTCACCGTACCAAGTGAGGAGGGAGCACGGTGGACGTGTCCCTGCAGGAGACCTGGGAGGAGGGAGGATGCAGAGCTGGTGGGAGGAGACTGCCCAGGCAGCTGGAGTTGTGGTGGGAACAAGGGGGCAAAGGGATACGGGAGCACTGTGGGGGTAAGGAGCCCATGGAAGGCGGGGAAGACCCCTAAGAAGCACCACTAGGGCTGGGAGGCATGAATTTGGGGTGTGAGAGGATGATCAGACCCCTCCTCGAAAACTTACAGAACTTATGCTGTCCGATGTAATAGCTACTAGCCTGTGTGGCTATTTAAAAATTTTTTGTTTTTAAAAATCGAGATATAATTCACGCAACATAAGATGCACCCTTTAAGGGCACCTAGGTGTCTCAGTCGGTTAAGCATCCGCCTTCAGCTCAGGTCGTGATCCTGGAGTCCTGGGATCCGAGTGCCGCATCAGGCTTCCTGCTCAGTGGGGAATCTGCTTCTCCCTCTGCCCTTCCCCCCACTTGTGCACGTGCACATGCTATCTCTCTCTCTCTCTCAAATAAATAAATAAAATCTTTAAAAAATAAAATTAAATTAACCCTTTTAAAGGGTGAGCGTAGCCCCACCCCTCCCACCTCCTGGGTGTGGACTCGGTCCTCTTCTTGGGTCCCTGGTGGGCAGTCGTAATGGGATCCACCAAAGATGTTTGCTGTTTTTAAAACTGATGAAAATCAGGCTTGCCAAAGGATCAGCCTGCCAGGCTGATCCCGCACTTGGGTTTCTTTGCTTTCGGCTGGGAATGTTCCCTATCTGCAGCCATCACAGGCTCCCACTGGCCATGGCTAGGACTCTGATTAATAAAGATGAGAGGACGAGGGAGCTGTTGACTTTGTAAATGCAGCTCAGGACACACTATCTTTTCGGAGGGAAAGGAAAAGCATAACAAGGAGCCTTGTGTGAGTTCAGCAGCTAGAGGCAACTGTTATTAGCATTCTTGTTGATAGCCTCAAGAGTTAAGATTTTGGGGAGCATGTGAGGGTACACACGTAGAAAGAGGCATATAGGTATGATATATGAGTCTCTATATGTATTTGTGTTCAATTGTACAAGGTCGATTCAACCACACAATTCTTTTGTCATCCGTGACAATTGACAGTGATCTTTCTCGAGAGAAGTTTGGGGCTTTTCCAGAGGTACTAGGCATACTTGTATCTCTACACATTAAAAGCTGTTCCTGTAAGCTTATTGCTATTTTTGAAAGTGTGAGTGATGGGTACAGTGTAAAACTTAGCAATCCACAACCGTCATGGACTTCGGGGAAGAGAGAAATCTCGGTTAGAAATGTACTTTTTTAGGGGCGCTTGGGTGGCTCAGTCCATTAAGCATCCAACTCTTCATTTTGGCTCACGTCATGATCTCAGGGCCGAGAGATCGAGCCCCGCATCGGGCTCTGCACTGTGCACAGAGTCTGCTTGGGACTTTCTTTCTCTCCCTCTCCCTCTGCTCCTCCCCGTTTCCCCCCTATGCTCGCTCTCTCGCACTCTCTCTCTCTCTCAAATGAATATGAATAAATAAATCTTTTTTTTTAAGTACTCTTTTAGGGGCGCCTGGGTGGCTCAGTGGGTTAAGCCTCTGCCTTTGGCTCGGGTCATGATCTCAAGGTCCTGGGAGTGAGCCCTGCATTGGGCTCTCTGCTCAGCGGGGAACCTGCTTCTCCCCCTCTCTCTCTGCCTGCCTCTCTGCCTACTTGTGATCGCTCTCTCACTCTCTGTCAAATAAATAAATAAAATCTTCAAAAAAAAACAGCTGGGTGTGCTTTACACTCTAAAAAATAAAAATAAAAAGTAGTCTTTTAAAAAGTGTTTTATAAGGAAAGAAAATGCAGACATTTGCACAAATAGACAGAGTAGACTAATGAACTCCCGTGGACCTACCTCCAGCTTCAACAAATTTCAGACACACCCCGTCCGCCCCTTCATTAGTTTGATTTATGGCTCAGTTGTCTTTCTTGTAAAAAGCTTACAGATGGACTTTGAGTTTTAGCCAATGCACAGTCTCTGTCTCTTTATCACAAAGTTGATGGTTTCAGCTTGTCTCCTGCTTTTTTCTGTTTCTCTGTGAACGCTTTCTCTTTTACAACTAAAATTGTGATCCATATGTCCCTCTGTGAAGACATGACCTTTGCCGTGACCTCATGTCCCCAATGTCCTCCTCTCCCCCAGTACTCCCCATCGTGTCATTACAGACATGCCTCTCCTGTCTCCTTGGTCTTAACTGATCTGGGGGTGGATACAACAGTCTTCACTTGGGAATCTGACCACCCCTCGACCATTTGAGTCTTGGTGCATCTTCAGGGCTGCTCTGAGCCCTTCCTCCAAGACTGTCACCCATGTGTGGGGTTTTCTCGTGACCTGTGTTGAGACTGTCCTGGTCACTCCCTCTTTCTCGGATGCCGGTTGGCCAGATGTGAAGCTCCAGGTTCCAGGTCAGAAGAGAAAACTTCAAAACTCATGACAGTTCTCAACACTCTTAGTCTCTTGGAGAGTGTGGTATCCATCTGAGTCTTGTTCCTCGTCGTGGGGTTGGCTCACTCTCTCCCTTAGACCCTGCTGTCTCTAACAGTCTGAAATTTCACTATGATGTGTTGAGGTACGAGTTCTTTCCAAACTCTGGTGTGCTGCGGGCCTTTGTCATCTGGAAGTTTCCACCTTCCTTTAATTCTAGAAAGCTCTCTATTTCTACGGTTCCTCTATTATTTAACCATTTCCTCCTCCAGGTACTCTGGCAGTTTCTATATGAAATATTAATAAAGTCTGATTTCTGACTTTTAATAAGAATGCATATTAATAGAAAAGGGTGATCTTCTGAAATGGAAGGGTTGAGAATTATTGGCAGGTCACAGCCGTCTTCTTTCTTTAAATAAGTAAGTATTGCCAAGAGCCTTCTCTGTCCTTGCCCTGTGCTGGCTCCACAGGGGGTTTCGCATCAGCCCCTCCCGGTAGGTCCTGCTTGGCATTGGGAAGTGAAGGGCCCATCTTGAGTCACCCTGCTGGACATGGGCAGCGATGGGGCTACTCCTCTGTTCTCCCTGCTCTGTTGGCAGAGCTCTTTGATGGACAAGTGAGGGAGTTCCCCAGACGGCCATCTGGAGATGGTGTTTCAGGTACTTAGGTGAGAAGCATGCTGGTATTGCGGGAATAGCACCGAGACGAATTTGGCTAGAGCAGGGGTGAGGGAGACAGAGGTGAGCGGTGGCCGATGAGCTCAGGGGATAAGAGGCCCAAATCATGCAGGAGCTTAGAAGGAGGGAGAGGAGCTCGCCTGCGGTCACGCAAGCATGCCACACCTGGGATCCAGCGTCCACCCTCCCCAGCCCAGGGCCCAGAACAAAGCCCAAGAAATGGCCTTACATGAAAGCATAGTCACCACCCTGTCCTTGTTATCTGTTCCTGTTGACTTGGAGATTTGGGAGACAAAATGCAGACCCCATCACTCAGAACGGAGGAGGCTTGTAAGAGCTTTGCTGGGCCCCATTCAAGCAGGAGCCTGGGAGAGGGTGCTGCTGGTCCTGGAGGCAAGCCACAGTGTCCCCTGTCTGCAGGGTCTCAGCTCAGGGCATTTGGGGGTTGTTCGGGGGAGGAAGCAGGAACTGCCTTCCATTCCCCAGACAAGGTTCTCATTCTCTTTGTGAAGAGCAAGCAGGGAGGGTCCAGAACAGGGAGTAGGGAGATAGAGCCGGGTCCTGCTCCCCATCAGCGTGGCCTCGAGGGAGGTCAGCCCAAATGTCTCCACGTGAGGGATTCCGTTTGCTCCCTGTCAGAATGCAGGGACAGAGCTAGCTAGCTGGTTTGGGGGAGGTCCTTGTCTTATGGGACGGCCTCAGCTGCAGAGGCTCCAACCTGCCTCTCAGCTTCCCAGACAGCCAGCGCCCCTCTGCCGCAGGGGCTCTATCTCATCATCCTTGTCCACAAAAGGACGACAACCGTGTGGCTTTTTGGAGGAGAGGCAGTAATGTCATTTGAGAAAAGCTGGGTCCTGCCCCTGCCCACTTCTGTTCCAGTGACCAGCCTCACTCATTTGCCTGGGCGGCAGGCAGTGGCAGCCCCACACTCAGAGCCTTGGTAGATGGCCTACAGTGTCACCTCCTCCAGGTGGGATTTCGGGCCACGCCCCAGACCCGTGCCTTAATAAGATCCCCAGGTGACTCGCATACACCCGAGGTTTGGGGAGCTCAGGCCTGGAGGACAGGGATCTTGGGGCAGGGCAGCCCCTAGTTGTGGTCTTCGGGGGCCTGGTATTGGAGCCAGAGCAGCGGGACTGAGCAGGGAATTTTCCCGTCCAGAGGCAATGGCAGGAGTGAAAGTTAGCTGCCAAGACCACCAGCTTTCTGTATAACTCCTGCTCTGAAGCACCCTAAAGCTGTTCTCGCACAGGCCTTTCGGGAAGCTGCCTGTTACTCTGGTGGGAGCCCATTTTGGGGGGATGCCGGTCAGAGAGGTGGCCTGGTTCTCAGCCAGGCCCATCCTTGCCTCAGGCTTTATGTTTTCATGGATTCCTTCCTCACAAGAACATAGCAAGGAGGGAGTATTATCCCCAAAGTCAAAGGTGTGATATGCCCAAGGTCAAAGGGTTTGTGAGAGGCAACACCAGAATCCCACCATCCCCCTACCCAGCCATCTACACCCCCACCAACCCAACCCAGTCGTCCATCCTTGCCCCCATCTGGCCATATCCACCCACTCACCCCCCCAACCATCCATTCATCACTCATCCATGTGCCTTCAACCCATTCATCCCCTACCCTTCTACCCACCCACCCGTCTGCTCCCCCACCCATCTGCTCCCCCACCCATCTATCCACTCCTCCACCCATCCACCCCCTACCCCACCACCACCCACAACCCACCTACCCAACCCATTGGTCCATTACCCCCCCAATATGGCCATACTTCACCCCCTCATCCCCTCAACCCGTCCATCACCCCCTCAACCTGTCCGTCACTTATCCATGTCCCCATCCACTCCCTCATCCATCCACACCCCACCTGTCCAACCCACTGGTCCAGCCATTGCCCCTAAAATGCCCACACTCCATCCACTCATGCCCTCAACCCATCCATTCCCCCACCACCCACCCCCATCCCTCTACCCACCCACGCATTCACCCACTCACCCACCTCTCCCTCTACACATCCATTCACTAGCCATCTGTCTACCCACTCCTCTCTTCAGCCGTCCATTCATCACTCATCCGTGCACCCATCCACTCCCCTACCCAGCCCCTGATCCACCTATCCACTCCTTACCCAGTCCCTGACCTAACCCTCCACTCCCCCACCTCTCCCTCCACCACCCATCCACCTGCCACCTATGTACCCACTCATCGCTCTAACCCCCCACCCTCCACCCACTCATCCTTCCAGTCCACCCACTCATCACTCATTCACTCGCCCATCCTCCCACCCCTTCTGTGATATCCCAGTGACTAGACTGTGCCCGAGGAGAGACGGGTAACTGAAATACCTTACCCTTGTCTTCCCAGAGCTGGAGGGCTAGTGTAAAATCACTCATTGTTGCAGAGTTACATTTTGGGTGGGATTTTTATTTGAAAGTGATTACATAAGGCAAGAATCCTGCATGACCCATTCCTCCTGAAGATCTCCCCGATTGCCCCTAAAATGCAAGAACGTACCATCTGTCTAAAACCTAACAGAACCAATATTTGCTCCAGTGCTGGGGAGAACAGGCTCAAACAGGCTTGGGCTGGCATTCCGGGAGCCCTTGAGGACCAGAAAGATTTTCTTTGCCCAACTCCAGAAGTCCAGCTGGAGGCTCTCCCCCACATGAGCCCTGTGGAAACCAAAGCGTACTCGGGCTGGTAGACTCGCGTCCCCATCTTACTCCAGTGCATAAAGGAATAGAGCTTTGGTATTTAAACCATTTTTCTCTTGTTTTCCCCCTAAACAGATAGGGTTGGTGGTGACCCAGTGAGAATGTATGTCCATTGCACAGCTAAGGAACAGCTAGGGATTCACTCCCCACCCATCCAGCACCTTCCTGCTCATCCCCCAGCGGACCAGCCGGACAGAAAGAGATCAGACCTCTACCTGTGCACTTCTACACATGAATGAGTTGAGGCCCAGAGAGAGGCAGAAGAAAGCCTTGAGGCCTGCATGCCCTTGCAGGGATCCTTAACAGGAGCATAACATCTTCAACAAGGGAGGTGATCATCCTGCTTTCCCCTGAGGGCTCAGTTCTGGGAAACTTGGAATGAAGGGAAGGAACGGATCAGATGGGGCAAGGCTAGAAGAGGCTTCCAGGATGGCAGAGAGCTATGGAATGCACATCTCATGGGAATGCTTCTGGGGTCTGGGCCTGGGACTTGCACCTGTCCAACTCTTAGGGGTCTTTTGGAGGAGTGATTGGGTTTTTGCTGTATGGTCCCCAGGGAGCATCTAGGGTTTAAGCGCATGGTTTCCCCAGACACAAGCGACTGCTTTATCTGGTGTTCCCAAGGCCCTGGGAGTGACCAGCTCTGGGAGGAGCACACTGCTTCCCCAGCCTCCTTAAGACACCTGATGTTGTTTCTGGCTTGATGCTTTCCTTGGGAGATCTACCAGGATGGTTTCAGGCATGTGCAGATTTGCCCGAAAAGCTGCCTTTGGACTTTAAGCTGCTGTTCCACTGTGTTTGGGGAAACATGTCCTTGGTGTCTATAGGGCAGGCTTGTTTTGCTGCGTATGTATGTTCCAGATGCCTGGTTGCTTTTATCTCCTGTGCTCCGTGGGCATCATGGAAATCCAGCTCGGACGGACCAGCTGAGGTGTCACTGTCCCTCCAGGCAGGGTGGTTCTGGAGCTGGGTGCGTCTCCCTGCCTGTGCTCTCTGCACTGTCCCACTGCCTCAGGTGGGACACAGGAAGCTTCAGGAGCACAGGCCAGACACGTACACCCGGAGGGTCCTGGGTGTAGAAAGTCATACACAGTTAAGAGCACAGTCCTGGGGTGAGACTACCCCACTGCCCCCCCCCCGCCACCACTCACACTCCCCAAGTGTGTGGCCCAGAGTATGTCCCTTCACCTCCCCAAGTCCATTGCCTCAGTGGTAACCTGGGAACATTCCCTGCCTGCATGTGACGATCCATGCGAGGCTCTTAGCCTCGTGCTCGATAAATGTCACGTATCCCAGTTTGCCTCACTTATTAGTTTGACTCCTCCATGATCCCAGGAAACCCTTCCCTCACTAGAGAGTGGTGGGGGATGGTGCCCGGGTTGCTCAGTCAGTTAGACTGTTGGTTTTTGGCTCAGGGTCATGAGATTGAGCCCCGTATTGGGCTCTGTGCTCAGCGTGGAGTCTGCTTGAGATTCTCGCCCACTCCCTCCTCTTCTGCTCTTCCTTCTGCTCACATGAATTCCCTTTCTCTCTCTCTCTAAAATAAATAAATTAAGGGACGCCTGGGTGGCTCAGTTGTTAAGCGGCTGCCTTCGGCTCAGGTCATGATCCCAGCATCCTGGGATCGAGTCCCACATCGGGCCTATTGCTCAGCAGTGAGCCTGCTTCTCCCTCTGCCTCTGCCTGCCACTCTGTCTGCCTGTGCTCGCTCCTGCGCTCTCTCTCTATCTGACAAATAAATAAATAAAATATTTAAAATAAATAAATTAATTTGGAAAAAAAAGAGATGGTAGGGCCGTGGACGGTAAATTGTGCTTTTGTGCCCAGAAGAAGAAAGTAGAGCAGCCCCAGTCTAGGCAGAGAAGGAGCCCTGATCTTTGGGTACCAGGGAGAGCCTCTGCAGAGCCTCCCTCAATCTGTGGACCCACATACCCCTAGAGCAAGGAATGGTGGATCTGGAAGGGATTGGCCCCCTACCTCCTTCCCCCTCCAGACCTCTGGGAAACCTGGCAGCCAGCCCAGCTCATGAAAGGGTCTCATGTGTTTGAATTTACTCGGTGTTATGGAGTAACTCATTCTAAAACCGAAGAGAGGTGATATCTGGACCTTGCCATGAGAGCCTGCTTCCAGGCTGATAAAGTGGGTGAACCTGGGTCATGTACAAGACACACCAACTCTGGAGAGAATGGATGTCCCTTCCTGGGGGCTGGCAGCACGGGAGGGGGTGTGGGGTGGTGGCTGTGCTCTAGGATGTACAGCCGGGGGGCCCTTCTCCCCACAAACCCATACTCAGACCCCTCTGAAAAGGACTGGTCCCTCCAAATGAATTCTCCCGGTGAGCCAGGGATGGAAGGGAGACATCCACACAATTCCTGTGTCTGCCTCCCTGAGCCACTGGCTGGCTTTGCCAGAGAAGTACTTTAATTCTCTGCAAATGCAAACCATGCCTTGGTGAAACGGAGGGTGTGGAAAACCAGCTGCCCAAAGCTGTGCTTGCTTCAGCCTTGCCTTCTTTTTTCTTTTCCTTCTCTCCATTTACCGTAGCTAGTTGCCCCCTACCTCCCCATTTAAATTTTGTTCATTTTTAAAAAATATTTTATTTATTTATTTGACAGACAGAGATCACAAGTATGTAGAGAGGCGGGCAGAGAAAGGAAGAAGCAGGCTCCATGCTGAGCAAAGAGCCCGATGCGGGACTCGATCCCAGGACCCTGGGATCATGACCTGAGCCAAAGGCAGAGGCTTTAACCCACTGAGCCACCCAGGTGCCCCAAATTTTGTTCATTTTTAAAAGCATTATTAAGTCAGAGATGACACAGGCTGCCCTGCCAGAACTGAGTTCTCTCTTTTTAATTATGGAGGTGAAATTCACGTAGCAGACACTTAACCTGTTTAAGTGAACAACGTGGTGCGTTCAGTACACTCACAGTATTGTGCCTCCGCCACCGCCACCCCTACCTAGTTCAAAAGCATTCTCAGCACCCCAGCAGGAAACTCCATATTCATGAACAGTTACCCCTACCCACACCCCCCACTCCCTGGCAACCGCTAATGCACTTTCTATCTATGGATTTGCCTCTTCTAGACATTTCCTATAAATGGACTGAAACAAAATAGGTGGCTTTGTGTGTCTGGCTTCTTTCACTTAGAGTAATGTTTTCAAGGCTCATCCAGGTCCTAGTGTGTGTCAGTATGTCATTACTTTTTATAGAAGAATAAGATCCCATTGTAGGACTGTGCTGCCTCCTATCCAATCATATGATCATGGACATTGGGGGTTGTTTCCACCTTGTGGTGATTGTGAATTGTGCTGCCTTGAACAATCCTGTACACATGGTTTGAAAACTTGTTTTAAGTTATTTAGAGGTATAGATAGACCTAGGAGTGGAACTCCTGAGTTTTATGATAACTCTAGGTTTTACTTTTTGAGGAACAACCAGATTTGTTTAGATGTTGTTGAATACCTAAGCGTGTGCGCCAGCCTGCTCTCCATTGAATGTCTGTGTTCCTCTCAAATTCGTATGTTAAAATCCTAACCCCCCCACAATGTGATAGCTTTAGGAGGTGTCTTTTGGGAGGTGATGAGATCAAGAGTGTGGAGCCTTGTGAATAAGGTCAGTATCCTTATAAAAGAGACCCCAGAAGTCCCTCGCCCTTTCCACCAGATGAGGACACAGGGAGAAGGTGGCCATCCCTGAACCAGGCAGCATGCTCTCACTAGACACCCAGCCTCCAGAAATGTGAGAAATAAATTTCTGTTCTTTGGAAGCCACCTAGAAATACCCTCTGGTATTTTCATTATAGCAACTCAAACGAATTCAGACACAGCCTACACCAGGGCCTAGCTTCATCTCACCCCTCCTCAGAGGCCCAAAACTGTGCCTCTCTTGACTTATTCCGCCCATGTCACCAACGGCTTCTTTTCCCCATCAGCCCAACAGCTCATATAGGCCAAGTCAGAGCCCACAACCAGATGGCAAACACAGCCCCCTAGAAGGCTGGTGATAGAGCAGTTCTTTGCATACCGTGGATCATTTGGAATTCTTTGCAAACATGGTTGATGAGTGATAGCTCCAATATAATGAGTGGACTGCCATTTTGCAGTAACTTTGCAAATCATTACAGTGTCTAATAGTCATTCCAAGTCCGCTGGGTTTCTTCCAGACCCTTCCCCTGGATTTGTCAGTCTATAATGATGACCGGCTAGACAGAAACTCCTTTTTGAGAGTTCTTCCTCTCCCTAGGGAGTTACTGAACTTTCCTATACAGCTGGAAGTGTTGGCAATTCCTAGCATGAAGGTCTCAGATATTGAGCGTAAACCAGACCACCTGCCTTGGCTCAGAGGTTCAGGAGGGAATAACCAGTGTGTGTGTGTGTGTGTGTGTGTGTGTGTGCGCGCGCGCACATGTGTACAGGTTCGTAGAATAAGTTCATGGAATAAAGGGGAGTCGTGGGGCCCCTGAGTGGTTCAGTGGGTTAAAGCCTCTGCCTTCGGCTCCGGTCATGATCCCAGGGTTCTGGGATCGAGCCCTGCATGGGGCTCTCTGCTCAGCGGGGGCCAGCTTCTCCTCTCTCTCTCTCTCTGCCTACTTGTGACCTCTGTCTGTCAAATAAATAAATAATTAAAAATATTTAAAAAAATTAAAGGGGAGTCATGTGGTCTAAGCAGCCAGCATCCTTAGTTTTGTCTTTCTTGCTCCTTATACCTGCTAAGGAGGAATATCCTTCCCCTGACACTAGACGAACATTCTGTTGTGCCCCGTGACATTCCTGGTCACCTTCCGTCCATCACTTTAAGTCTGAAACACAGGTTTGATTTGGAAATTATATTGTCTACCTCAAAATTATTAGGAACACATCATTTTCATTCAAAGATCCTAGAAGGTTCAAAATGGGGCATTGCTCTGAAATCCCATCTGTCATGTAATTAGAAAACTTTTTGCTTCTGAAAATCCCTCTTGGTTGGCACACAACAGCTGGCTCTCAGGGAACCATAAAGCTGACCCTCCCATCTTGCTGTCCTGCACCATTTGGTCATGAACAAGCTCCCAGTTTAACTCAGGACTTTCCGACTCTCTGGGCTCCCTGCCTTAAGCAAGGGTGGGGGGCATTCCAACTATGGAGGGTTCTCTTCCTGCCTTGAAGAAAAGTGGAATATGCCCAGGCTGATCCAGGCCCAGCGTGTAGGGGGAAGGCTTTGAAGTCAGCTGTCCTGGGCATGGGTCTCATTTCCGACTTAAGGAGTATGTGACCTCTTTGGGCTCCATCCTCTTTATCTGTAAGATTAGTAATAACAGCCTCACCTCCTAAGATGTAGAAGGACAACATGGTTTGACACATGTGAAAATATTCAGACAACAGGAGACGTCATCTGTTAGATTTATCGTTGCCTTCAGTTGGAAGAACAAGCGGCTCTTGATCTCTGGGTCATGAGTTCGAGCCCTGAGCTGGGGTGGGGGGGTAGAGATTACTAAAAATAAATAAACTTTTTTTAAAAGATTTTATTTATTTATTTGACAGAGACACACAGCGAGGGAGGGAACAGAAGCAGGGGGGATGGGAGAGGGAAAAGCAGGCTCCCCACTGAGCAGGGAGCCTGATGTGGGGCTCGATCCCAGGAAAAGGCAGATGCTTAACAACTGAGCCACCTAGGCACCCCTAAAAATAAATAAATAAACTTGAAAAAAACGTGCAGATGGAAGTCAAATGACTAGCTCTAGGATGCTTTTCTAAGGCTGCATCTCTCCTTTCCCGTTTTCCATGTCTTAAGAGAAAGTACAGCTTAGGAGAAGCAAACCTGGGTGCTGTTTAGGTATTGTTCCCCGCCTGCAGACTCTCCCATACGTAAGTGGTAAGCACTCTGGTCCCTTGGGAAGTGCCAACAGGGACACGTTCCCATGAGCTCGGTTCAGCTGGGGAGCAGGGTTTTGGAGAGGCTGGCCAGTGCCGCCCAGTGGTCCCCTTCCTGTCCTGCAATAGGGAAACCCTGCTTTTGTGGAAGACAGCAAGACTGGCATCAAGGGCATGGTCTTGGTTTGGGTGAGTGCCTTGGGTAGGCCACGTAGCCGCTCTGAGCCTTGGTTCCTCGTTCCTAAAACAGTCATTAACAGCAACATAAGAGAAGCAGTCTGAGGCTCCTGGAGATTTGACCTCACCCAGCATGATGATCACACACATATAGAGCTTAACAGATGTGAAGTGAGCCAGGTTATAGTTGAGGGTATGCTGGAGGGGGTGGGAGACACTGACATGCATCCCTGCCCACCCAGGACACCAGGGGAGAGGCAAGGTGATTCTTGAGTGAAAGACGGAGGCAGGGGCGGGCCTGGGGTGCTGACACTGCACCCCTGGGGTGTGGGGGACCTCAAACGCTTCCCCCAGGGCATGGGATGGAGGACAGAGACAAGACCACACACCCCTAGCTACTCCCCTAGGGCAAAAGGGAAAATCTGTCCCCCAAAGATGTGCAGATGTCTTCAAGCTCTGGAAAGAGGGCTGGCTAGGGGTTATCCTCATTGTCCCCTGGCCAGGTTTGGGGATCCCCATGTCACCAAGGCAGGAAAAAGCAGGACAGATCTGCTTTCCCCATGCTGGGTTCCCTAAACTCAGCACCCTTCATTCCACTAGGACAGGTGCTCTCTGAGAACCCGGGAGCAGCCCACTGTCCATGCTTTCTATAAATCTGGACATCCTTCTGGTGCTGGGTTGGGGTCACAGAGGGCCTGATGATTAGAAGCACCAAGACAGAAGGACCTAGAGGAGACTGTGGGAGCCCCACCACCGGGTGCCTCAGATCCAGGAGATTGGGGTGCGTTTCACCAAGGACTTGGCCATCGCTGTGGTCTTAGAGGATGTGTAGGCATTCACCAGTCAGGGGAATGAGGAGGGAAAGGGTGTGGGCAGACAGGGAAGCCGCCTGGATAAAGAGCCAAGGGTCTGTGCATGCCAGGGTTGGGGGAGGAGAGGAACAGAGGTGGGAGGGAGGGGGACCAGGATGGATTCCTGCAAAGGGCTTTAAATGCCACTTTAAAAAAAGAGAGCGAGCTGGAACTTGATCCATTAGGCTGTAGTCCGAAAGGGGCAGCCCTGAGGCAAAACACAGACTTGAAGTATTGAGCTTCTGGAGTGTTTTTGGCCTGTAATTTTTTTTTTTTTTAATGTGACCTAGCAGTTAAAAATATGGGACAGTTCAGGGGCGTCGGCTGGCTCAGCGGGTAGAACAGGTGACTCTTGGTCTCAGGGGTTGTGAGTTCAAGCCCCACATTGGGTGTAGAGATGACTTAAAAATAAAGGCATCTAGAAATATAGGACATTTCACACAAAAACCCTGGTTTCTGGCTTCTCTTAAAAAATGGAAGGATCTGGGACACCTGGGTGGCTTAATTGGTTAAGTGACTGCTTTCAGCTCAGGTCATGATCCTGGAGTCCCAGGATCAAGTCTGGCATCAGGCTCCCCGCTCAGCAGGGAGTCTGCTTCTCCGTCTGACCCTCCCCACTCTCATGCTCTCTCTCTCATATAAATAAAATCTTAAAAAAAAAAAAAAAGGGAGGATCTGGAAACAGTTTGTTGTAACTGCCCCCTTTGTCCACAATCCCCACTCTTCCTTATTGTCTCCCAAGCCCTAAATTTCATATCATTCACCATCTACTCTGCAACTTGCGTTCTCTTTTCTCCTAGTAAAGAAGGCTTCTTTGAACCACATTTCTGCTAAAAATCAAGTATAGACCAAGAGGCCTGTCTCATCATTTTTTGCTAATGAATCTGTTCCCTTGACCTATGGAAGCCACTTATCTCTGTAGGGCAGAGGGTTTGAAATTCACCCAGGGAGTCCTTGGGCACAGGATCTGTAGTTGCAGACAACAGAATCCACTCCAGCTAGTTTAAGAAAAACAGGTTTGTTAAGGAATAGGAAGGAAGACAAAGCTTCCATGAATGCCTTCCAGAGCCGCTCCTGAGCCACTCCCGAGCCAGCCTGCCAAGAGCGCTCCTGCTAGATCAGTTGGGGGGAGGATGTCACGGCTGCTGGCTCTGAAGCCCACTGCCTCTCCCTGCAGAGTGGGGGCCCTGAGCACCCCCTCTGCTCCCACAGAACTCAGCTCAGAGGTCGCTAGTGATTGGGCTGTGAATCACACCTACTGCTAACCTGAGAAAGCAGGGACATTTGTAATCAGTGTTGCAAGGTGACGCTAGGGGGAAGCATCCCGAAGTGAAAAGGGTGACCAAAAGGTTTGGGGTAGCCACTGACCACTCAAGCTCTGGGGAACGGGAGAGTGTTGGTGGCTAGGAGGCGAGGGTCACCCAGCGGAGAGACAGAGCCAAGCTACCCACCTTGCCCAGGATGGTCTTGGACCAGGAACTTCACACCACTGGGAGGCTCCTGAGTTCCCCAACACAAAGGCACTGCTCATAGAAAAGACAGCCTCAGACGCCCAGAGCCCTGTCCCTGGCAGGCCAGCCTCCTGGCAGCTGTGCCCACCCTCCCCAGCCAGGCGCTTCACTCGCCTTGCACGTGCCTTCCTCCCAGCCCGGCCCTGCCAGCTGGTCCCCGGGGAAAGCTGTGTCACTTTTGGGGAACTCTTTGTTCCCTTGGTGGAATTCATAGGAAGGTTCTGCCAGCTTGGAGACTGGGCTGGGCTCTTTCCCAGCAGCTGATAACGGCTGGGATTAAAAGATGAACCTCGGAGCAGATGTCTCAGCTCTGCCGGAAATCGAGAAGCCAAGGGTAGGCGTCCAAACCCCTATGCCCTGGGGCACTCGTGCCTGTCCCACCCTCCTGGTGGTGGCTCTGTCTGTCCTCAGAGCCCCACACACACAGCGATCCCGCCTGATGGGGCACTATTGGTGAGTCACGGATTCCGTAGGGGCCTACGGCCAGGACCTCTCATGAGAGCGGGGCGCTCAAGCTGGGTTCTGAGTTCTGAGCCTCAGCCCCTAGCAAGCGGGGCAGCCTCTTTCATTTCGATTCTAACATTCCCCAAGTGCCTGGCTGGTGTTCGGTTTATGAATGACAAGTCTTACGTAAGTGTCCCAACTCCAGGACGTAGATGCCATGCGATCCTGGGCTTGCAGACCAGGAACCTAAGCCTCGGGGAGATGAGGTGAGCTACCTGGGGTGGAGCTGGGATTCAGCCCAGGCCTGGGTGTCTCCACGGCCTCCACGTGGGACCCCCTCCTCCCCACACTGTGCTCCCTGGTGTACAGGCTCTGCAGCTCTCTGAGAGAAACCTCGAAGCAGCATTTCTGCCTTTCAGAAGGTTCCTTTGGCCAGGAAGCATTCATTAGAGTCGATGAGCACACTGGTACCCAAGGGAGGGGAGGGGACCCAGCAGCAGGCAGTGCATTGTGACAGCTGGGTCTGTGCCCAGGCCAGAGAGGCCTCTGCTAGCATGGGACTGGGGACAAGTCATTTCCCTGCTGGCCCCTGTTTTCACATTGATGTGTTCAACAAGTATTTCTGAGTTTCTGCTCTGTGCCAAGCACTGGGAATGAAGACAGACAGTATCTGTCCTGTTAGGGAGCTGACATTCTCACAGCACAAAGACCTGCAGGGGACAGGTGACAAGATCTGGTGAAGGCACCGGGGAGCTGAGAGGGTGTCACTTGAGCTAAGGTGACATTTGAGCTAAGACTCCAATGTCAGAGGAGCCAGCCATGGGGAGTTAGCAGGGCTTCCCACGCCAAGAGCCACTTCCTCTGAAGCTGGACTGGGGGTGAACACATAGGAAGAGCAAGGCATGTGGGAAAGTCCGTGTATGGCTTATGGGGTGGGGCCTTTGAAATGAGGTCACAGGTGTAGGCCAGGGACAGAGCAGTGCAGGGCCAAGGGGAGGTGCAGAGGAAGGCTTAGAGGGTCTAATCGAGAGAAGGACACGCCCTGCGTGACACAGAAGGGAGTGGACCATGTGTGCAGGGTTGCTGTGAGGACTAGGGACAGAAAAAGACCAAGGAAGTCAAAGCCTACAGAAATACAGTGTGTCTGAGAGCCATACTTCATAACGTTCGGAGGAGGGACAGTGGTGGGTTCTGACATCGGCAGGACATGGGAGTCCCCAGGGGCGCATGGGTGGCTCAGTGGGTTGAGCGTCTCACTCTTGATTTCAGCTCCAGTCACAATCTCAGGGTCATGGGATTGGGCCCTGTGTCAGGCTCCGCGCCCAGAGCACAGTCGGCTTGAGATTCTTTTTTTTTTTTTTTTAAGATTTTATTTATTTGACAGAGATCACAAGTAGGCAGAGAGGCAGGCAGAGAGGGAAGCAGAGAGGGAGAGAGGAGGAAGCAGGCTCACCGCCGAGCAGAGAGCCCGATGTGGGGCTCGATCCCAGGATCCTGAGATCATGACCTGAGCTGAAGGCAGAGGCTTTAACCCACTGAGCCACCCAGGCGCCCCTCGGCTTGAGATTCTCACTCTCCCTCTGCTCCTCCACCCACCGCTCACTCTCTTTCTCTCTTAAATAAATAAAATCTTTTTTAAATTAAAGAAAAAGAGATGGAAGCTGACCCTGGTGGATTCTAACGCCTGACACAGCAGATTTCCATCTTGACTGGGTCATCCGCAGAAGAAATCAGATATGGTTGTTTTCACCTGGGAATGAGTTGGTTTCACAAAATTTGGAAATCAAGTGGGCAGCAAACTATCAGACAGGTTTGGCAGGGGTGCGAGCCGAAAAATCCAGCTGACACGTGCAACTTGAAATTGGCCACCTGGAGAAGGGTTTCCTGCCAGACAAAGGGGCTTTGAGGCATTGGCGCTGACAGCCCTGGGAAGCCTGAGGTCAAATCCCAGACCCCCAGAGCCAGAGCTGCCCCAGCAGGCTGTGTTTTCCTACACACCCTTCAGCTGGTTTTCACTGTCCTTGAGCCATCAGTCCTCAGTCCCGCCATCTAAAGGCCCTTTCCACCGCTAGTCCCTTGCTGGGGTGGTGAGACTCCAACGTCTCCCTTCAGCATGACAGCAGGTGCCTGTCCATTCCCCCAGCCTTATTCTTGCAACTCTGCCTCTGGTGAAATTCTAATCTTTGCCTCCACATTTTCAATTTGCAAGACATTTTGTGCAAACGTTCTCTGGATATTGATCTTGTTTCTGACCTTGTTTCATGGCTTTACCAACCATTTCTCTGAACTGAACTTCTGTTGTTGTTGTTATGTTTTCTGAAAACCCGCATCCTCGGAGTTGCTCTTCTCCACTTGTTTTGGCCTCTGTCTTTCATCAAGAGACTCTCTCAGATGTCTAGCACCTTTGGCTTATTTTTCTTGGTGGAAACCTAAAGAAGTCAACTGACAGCTCCAGGGACAGATGGGGCTGGTCAACAGTGGCTTCCCAGGGGTGGGAGCTGGCTGGAGCTTTCTCCTGGGCTCCTCGGAGTCCCTAGGAAGGAGGCCTCTCAACTCCTGCCTGGCAACAAAGGCATGGATATCCACGTTCTGGAGCCTTTTTGAGGAAGGAGAGGTGGAGGAGGCCTCATATTCCATGTGTAAACTTTCAGCTAATGGCACTCGTCCCTCAACTTTGCTTCGTGTCCTGCAGGCTAGACACTGTTTTTCTGTCTCCAGAAAATAACCCCCCTCTCCACAGGCTGCTACCCAGCTCGAGGAAGGACAACTGTCCAGATCAGGGGCCAATACCATCTCCATTGAAACCAACTGTGCCATTATAGCATGAAAGCAGCCATAGACCGTCCATAAGTAGAGACATGGCTGTGTCCTAATAAAACTTTATTTATAAAAATCCTCTCCTGACTTCCTTGCCCATGGAGCTCAGGGTTCTGGACAGAGTAGAGATAAGTGTAGGCACTCCATCTCCCATCTTTAACTCCCAGGCAGCTCCTTTTTTTAAATTTATTTTTTTTAAATAGTCCCTCAGTTTCGCTTCTCTTTAAGCATCTAGGACTAACATCGATTAGGGTTCGTTTAGGTTGTATGTTATCACCAAGTGGTACTTGACCTATTGTTGGTGTTGTTAATAAATTCACTGAACCACATAATTAATGTACCACGTTAAGTTGAAGACCTCTGTGAAGATTTAAATAGAAGATAACTCCCTCCTTTCTGCGGGGGCTGCCGGCTGTGCTCACCCGTGCAAGGCAGTGTTGGGTGAGCTAGCTCCCAGAATGTTCTCTCTGGGACTGTGGCCACTCTCTCTGCAGGACCCGGAGCCTGGCATTTGGCATGCGCTGTCCCTGCTCTGCAAGCAGGTCCTCTTTCTCAGCCCCTTGGCCCAAGGCCAGGAGAAAAGAGACCATGAAATAGCAGGGCTGGGGCAGGGAGGGGGTGGCTTTGAGCCTTGGGCTTCCTGGAGAAAGATCACAATTTATCTTCCAGGGATGTCCCCTTAGCTCTAGGACCTGTGGGGTGCAGGGAGAACCCTGCCACCAAACAATGGAGCCCAAGTCCCAGGCAGCCTGGAAGCCTTCGGAGGGGGAGCAGACAGGCCCCGTGGCTGGTGCTGTCCAGAGGGCCACCTGCTGGCCAGTGGCTGCAGCAGGCTACGCAGGCTGACCACCAGTCCCCAAACTGTGACAGGTGGGCTCTGCCACTTCGTCCTTGCCCCTCCCCTGAGCCCCAGAGTCCTCCTCTGCAGAAGGGCCCTAAGGATCCGTAAGAGAGAGATACATTTGAACAGGCCCAGGGAAGAAGGTTATTTCTGACACAGCATGTCTAGGAGGCACGTGTGGTGTTTCACGCCCCGGGGTAGCCATAGACCCCAAGCTGCGATTCCATGGGTTCTGGGAGACCAGGGAGGGAGGGCAGGTTTTCCCCCCTGCGCACGACTGCCTCTTCTCTTCTGAGGCGCTGCTGCTGGGCATCTGTGCCCTGCCCGTCCTCCGACGTGCACCTGTCCCTCACGTGACTCCCCATGCCGCATCCTGATTGGCTGCTTGCACGTCTCCTCCCCTCTGCTTGCTCCCCTCCCTGGTGCCTGGCATTGAATGCGCTGATGTTGGACCAAAGGGTGGATAAACAAAGATGGAGAACTCAGTGGGGGGACCAATGGGCAAGCAAACATCCAGAGGAAGCTTTGATTACCTGGATGAACAAAGTCGTTCATTAGCCCCACAGGATGTCCTGAGCCATTTTTGGACAGAGGGCTCAGTGGATGGTTGGATCATAATGAGGAAGCAATGCCTGAGTAGAAGAAACAGGACAGTAGGGGTGGGGGCACCTGGGTGGTTCAGTCGGTTAAGCATCTGCCTTCGGCTGTGGTCATGATCCCAGCGTCTTGGGATCGAGCCCCACATTGGGCTCCCTGCTTGGCCCAGAGCCTGCTTCTCCCCCTGCTGGTGCTCTCTCTCTCTGTGTGTTAAATGAATAAAGAAAATTAAAAAAAAAAAAGAAAGACAGATAGACAGTGGGGTAGAAGAAGAAGCACCCTAACAAGTGAGTAAACAGAGGGTGAACTCGAGAAAGGTCTGAGTGGACAGATGACCTTTGTCCACATGTCCACAGTCACAAGGGTGTCAATGTCTGCGAGATGAAGGACTCATTCCCAGGGTCCCAACGAGGAGGGCTGGCGAGGAAGAGTTCACAAACACTCTCTTTCTATTAAAAAAATTTTTTTTCTTTAAATAAACTTTGAATCCACTTCCAAGTATGTTTGGAAAGAGCAGAGACGGCTTTCATGAAGGGTAAATTATAATTGCCTCATTCGGAGCTGTGTTTAGGGACCTTCAGAAATATAGGCAGTCCCCGAAGCGAGTGCTAAGATGCACGAGACAAGAAACATATGCTGGGTATGACGATGTCAAGAAGGCTGACTGCGAGCATATGTGCTTTGCTGTCAATGGAATATTCGGCAAGTGTTCCAGAAAGAGGCCTTTCCTGAAATGGAGGTCAATGAGAATACTCCCTCTTCTCATAAATCCTTGGGGAAAAAAAAACAAAACAAAACACAGGCCTGTCTCCCACACACATGTGGCTAATTATCTAGGGGCTCAGGGCTCTCCCTGGAGAGTGGTTACCAGCCATTTCCCCAGACTCCTTCTGCCCCAAGTGGTTTCCAGCAGCCCTGGCTAGAAAGACCTTGCCCTTGGTTCATAAACAGCCATTTTACTGCCCCAGTGGGCAGAGGGGGACAGGCACAGGTATCTAGCAATAAATAAATAGCATCTTTTCCTTTCCCAGTGTCCACCGGAGATTAGACTCAGACACAAGCTGCTGGTCGACACACAAGAATCCAGAGCCCCTTTCCAGTGTCCCTGGTGACCATCTACCTTGGTCCTATTTAGCTGGATTCAGCCTGGGCCTCAGAGCTGGCTCTCAAAGACCAAGGCAAATGAGATGGGGTCTCTGCTTTGTGGGGCCCAGGGGCTGGCAGAGTGATATATGGGCAGACGGCTCCATCCCAAGGCACTAAGGACTGTAGCAAATAAATATCCCTGACCCAAGAGCAGGCAGCCAGCCAGGAAGACTTCCCAGAAGACTAATTGTATCTTAGGTGGATCTTGAAAGATGAGTAGGAGTTTTCTGGCAAGAAATGGGAAAAAGGACATTGGAAATGTAAGCAACACAGCTCAGGGGCCATGGTGTTCTGGCAAAAGGTGGGCCTGGAGTGATGTGTAGAGGACAAATCTGGGGTAGGCAGAACAGGCCACAGGGGGATGTCTGGCTCAGCTTAAGAGGGCTTTGGCCAAGGAGCTCAGACTATGTCCCGAGGAAGTGGGGAGCCTTAGATGGCTTGAAAGGGGAGTGGTATGATCAGTTTCGTGCCCTGACTGCCAGGTAGAGAATGAGAAGAAACGGGGAGCCACGGAAGAGGCTGTGACCACTGCCTGATGGAGAGATGCTAGCACGGGACCCTATAGGGACAGAAAAGGGGTAACTCTGGTTCTTTCTCCTCTTGACTGTGTTTTGGGGCATGTCACCTAACCTCTTGATGCTGTGGTTCCACATCAGTGAAATGGGGATAATAGTGTCCGCCACATGGGGTTTTGGTGGTGCTTCTAGTAAGACATGTGGCCTTTTGTATTCTGAGGCAGTGATCAGGAAGTGTGAACAGATGTACCCACCTGCATTCCTGGGGTCCCCGGGGTAGGTGATGATGCTATTCACAGAGACTGGGGAATCAGGTGGGGGAATGAGGTGGGGATGGGAATTAGGCTATTCAGCAGTTACCCCCAGAACAGGTGAGGGACTTCCGTCCCAGCTGAGAATAACCTGTGGCTCAGAGCATGAACTCTGGCACCAGACCACTCTGGGGCCAAATCCTGTCCTCGCCGCTTGCTCCTGTGTGACTTCAGGCCAGTGACTTGCCCTCTTTGAATGCAGTTTCCTCCTCGATAGGATGAGCTAGAGGGCGGCTGTGCAGATTTCATAAGGATTGGCGTAGCAGAACCCAGAACAGCACCTTGCACACAGAAATGCTTACACTTCCTGACTGTAGTAGGAGTAGAAATAACCTCCGGTGGTTTTTGAGCCCAGAACAGGTGTCCCGGGTTTTTTAAGTCCCCCATCCCCTGAGCAGGCAGGAGGCAACATGGCACCATGAAAAAAGCACATGTAGCTTGAGCTATTTCATAGGAAAGACAATGATTAAAGAGAGGAGAAATCAACTGGTTTCTAACTGTGTTTGCTGGACCAGCAGCAACAGCTTCCCCTGAGAACTTATTAAAAACACAAATTCTTGGGTCACTCCAGCCCCACTGAATCTGAAACGGGGGGTGGGGCTGAGTACCCCGAGAACTTTTTGAAGGTAACCCCAGCCCCCCTGCCACTTCCACTCAGCAGGACAGGACCCAGGATGGTAAAGGAGCTGCATGAGGACAGGGGGACTCTGTGGGACACCCAGGGTCTCTAGCCAGACAATAGCATGTGGATAGATGGGAGAAGCCACACGCAAAACCCATTTCTTTGTTTCTTTTTTTTTTTTTTAAGATTTTATTTGACAGAGACCACAAGTAGGCAGAGAGGCAGGCAGAGAGAGGAGGAAGCAGGCTCCCTGTTGAGCAGAGAGCCTGATGAGGGGCTTGATCCCAGGACCCTGGGATCAAGACCTGAGCCGAAGGCAGAGGCTTTAACCCACTGAGCCACCCAGGCACCCAACCCATTTCTTTTTTAAAAGAAAAAAAGAAAGGCAAGTGCTTTGGAATCCTGGCCTGCCACACACCAGCCGTGTGACTTGGGCCAAGTTCCTTGTCTATAAGTCTCTCTTAGCTCCTCTGCAGGATCAAAGAGCTGCCACCTTCTTGGCAGGGGTGCTGGGCACACTCCTTGGCACATGCCATCTCCACAGGCAGGAGCCCCGTTCCTTGCTCCCCATGGCATCCCAGCACCCTCTCCAGAGCTCTGGGAGCAGCCAGAGCAGCAGTGACGTCTCCCCACTGCAGAAGGCTGACCAAGAGCTATGCAAAGGGCCTGGGGTCTGCCTCCTAACAACATCACACTGGTGGGTTAGGATTTTAATATCTGAATTCTGGAGGGACAGATGTTCAGATTATAACAATGGGGTGACATAGATAAGCGCTGAAGACATGACGCTAAGTGAAATCAAAAGGACAAATCCTGTAGGATTACACGTTGTAATGAAATATTTAGATATCTGGAACAGACAAGTTCACAGACAGCAAATAGATTGGAGGTTACCAGGGGCGGGGGGAAGGGAAAGGGGGAGTTCGTGCTTAATGGGCACAGATCTTCTTTGGGGGCAGGAGGGAAAATTTAAGAACCAGAAGGTGGTGATGGTGGCACAACATCAGGAATGTGCCTAATGCCACCAGACTCTACACTGAAAAGTGGTCTAAAAGGTAAATTTTATGTTATGTATAATATACTGGCATTTAAAAAAGTAACATACTGTGGAATACACATACAATAGAATAGATTATTCAGCCTTTAAAAAGAGGGAATTTCAGGGGCACCTGTGTGGCTCAGTGGGTTAAAGCCTCTGCCTTTGGCTCAGGCATGATCCCAGGGTCCTGGGATTGAGCCCTGCACATCGGACTCTCTGCTTGGCGGGGAGCCTGCTTCCCCCTCTCTCTGCCTGCCTCTCTGCCTACTTGTGATCTCTGCCTGTCAAATAAATTAATTAATTAAATAATTTAGGAAAAAAACTTTGTAAAAAGAGGGAATTTCTTTTAAGATTTTATTTATTGATTTGAGAGAGAGAGAGCATGTGAGCACAAGCAGGGGGAGCAGCAGAGGGAGAGAGCTAAGTGCTCCCCACTTAGCAGGGAGCCCGATGCAGGACTCGATCCCAAGAGCACGCTGCCCTGAGCTGCTAGGAGGGAGATGGGGACTCAGTGCTTAATGGGGACAGAAATTTCAGTTTTGCAAGACCAGAGAGTTCTGGAGACGGGTACTGGTGATGGTTTCACAACAGTGTGGGCATTCTTAAAGTCACTGCATGGTTTCTTTAATGATGGTTAAGATGATAAATTTTCTGTGCATTTTACCACAATGGTTTTTAAAGATTCATTTATTCATTTTAGAGAGAGAGAGAGAATGCAAGTAGGAGGGGCAGAGGGAGAAGGGAGAGAAAGAATCCTCAAGCGGACTCCCCTGCTGAGCGTGGAGCCAGACGTGGGGCTCGATCCCACAACCCTGAGATCACAACCCTAGCCAAAGCCAAGAGCCAGACGCTTAGTCCTCTGTGCCAGCCACGTGCCTCTACCACCATTTTTAAGAAATAATAAACATTTTTAAAAATAGAATTTCATATGCCCATGCCATGGTATGAACTGTATGGTATATGAAATAATTATCTCAGTGAAGCTCTTTAGACAATGACACTGCCCCAAACCTAGCTGGACACAGTGTGGCTGACCGTCCTGGGGCCACGAGAAAGATCTGTAGGTGTCGGGATACCGCAGCCTGCTGGCCCCTGACCCTCTGAGTGGGTGACGATGGCAGGTCCCCATTCAGTGCCCCTGTGACCTCCCAGCCCCCAGAAGGGCACAGTGGCCCTGAAGGGCAGGGAGCCACTCCTTTTTGACGGGTGGGGCAGTTCAAAGGCAGTGGGGTCACCTCTGAGCTGGACAGACCCGACAGATGAGGGCCGGGGAAATCAGAGCCTCCTGAATGTCTCCAGCAGGAGTGTGGGGCTCAGTCTGGGGTTCAAGAGGAACAAATGGTGAGTCACTCAGGCCCCTTGGGATGTGAGTCAGTGGTACAAAGAGACTGCATGGGCCTGGCAGCCCCATGGGCCAGGATGCTGGGAGCAGCCCCTCAGGGACCTCATGAATCTTCCTGCACCTCTGGGAAGCCCTCCCCTCACCCAGCCTGTAACAAGAGACACTAATTTGCTGAGCGGGGACCCTGCTTCTCCCTCTCCCGAGTCTCCTCCCCCTGCTCATGCTCTCTCTCATTCTTTTTTTTTTTAAAGATTTTATTTATTTATTTATTTGACAGACAGAGATCACAAGTAGGCAGAGAGGCAGGCAGAGAGAGAGGGAGGAAGCAGGCTCCCCGATGAGAGGAGAGCCCGATGCGGGGCTCGATCCCAGGACCCCGGGACCATGACCTGAGCCGAAGGCAGAGTCTTTAACCCACTGAGCCACGCAGGCGCCCCACTCTCTCTCATTCTTAAAAAAAATAAAATAAAAAAGGAAAACAGGAAACTATCATAGAGAGCCCCTGGGGGCAGGACATCTTTAGACAGTTGTCAGGGAAGGCGTCCAGGAAGCACAGCAAGGAGTCAGCCACCTAGAGATGCAGGAGAGCCTTAGGTGGAGGGAACCCTTCGTGCAAAGGTCCTGGGGTAGGACTAGGCCTGGCAGCTTTGAGAAACAGAAGGAAAGCCATGTGCATTTGGCAGAGGGTGGGGAGTGAGGGGAGCAGGTGGCACAGAGGCAGTGTTGAGAGCCCCTCCTTCCTTCCACACGTGGCCACACGCCCACTGGGGTGACCACCCATCCTGGTTTGCCTCAGACTGCCCCAGTTTTGGCACTGGAAGTCCCAGAAAAGTTCTGGGTACACTGCAGTGGTTGGGTCACCCTAGTGACCACCTGCCCCGGTATTTACTAGGTGCAGAAGTTAAAGCACCCTGGGTCCTGCTGGTGGCTGGCATGCTTTTCCCCCTAAAGAGCTTTGTTCTCCCATCCCGGGGAGCCACACGTCCATGGTCCAGGGCCCTTAGGTCAGGTCACCTTAGAGCAGGTGACTCATGTTGAATGGCCAGCTTTTTTCTGAGTCTCCAGGCTGTCCTTGTTCTAAAGACCTCCAGCTGCCCGGCCTCATCTGCCCTTTTCTAGAACCCTCTGCATGGCACAGGGTGGGGCTTGTAACCTGCAGGTTATGAGGAATTCTCATGAAAATCAAAGCTCCCACGAATGGCTTTTAAGTGAAAAATGAAATAAAAAATCCCTTCATTCTCTGAAAGCAATAAATCCTGGTCTTCATTGAGTTCAGAGGGTTACCCTGGCCCAGGTGTCAGCGATTAAGGCTTTGAGTTGAGAAACTTGGCGAGTTGAGAAACTTGGTATATTTGGGGGGGTGCTGGTTTCTGTGCACCTCTATGGAACCTGTTCTCCAACAGGAAATGGGATATCAGGAGATGATAGGCTCTGGGGAGAAGCAGACCTGCACAAGCACAAATCTGGGTCTGGCTGAGTCCTGGTCACCCTGAGCACTCCCACCCAATACCAGCCACCCATGGGCGGTGCTCCCAGTGTGCTCCCCATCTGCGAGCCGCAGTTCCTTAGGATCCGACCCCCTTCTCAGCCTGGGCTCCAGCTCTTTCCATACACAGGGCAACCTTTCAACTGAGGAAGAGAGCCCAGGAAGGTCCTTCTCCTTACCACCCTTCCCAGCCCCTCCCTACATTCCCCTTCCTTCCAGTCCAGGCCAATGGGTGGGTCAGAGCCTTCTTCAGCCTCAGAGATGCTCTCGTGGCCTTGAGCTCTTGGGAGGGAAGTGCCATGGCGTGTCCTGGCCCCTCCAAGGGTGCGTTTCACTCTTCCTGTGAGTTCGCTTTGTCCCTTCCATAGCCTGAGCCAGGGGAGGTGGGTAGGGGGCTCTGCCAAGCCCAAGGAATGGCCTGTGGCCAAGTGGCCCCAACCTGGGGTCCCCATGCTCCTTACAGTGTCACTCAGAAGGATCCTTTAAGAAGTCCCTTGAAGGGGCGCCTGGGTGGCTCAGTGGGTTGGGCCTCTGCCTTCAGCTCGGGTCATGGTCTCAGGGTCCTGGGATCAAGCCCCGCATCGGGCTCTCTGCTCGGTGGGGAGCCTGCTTCCCTTCCTCTCTCTCTGCCTACCTCTCTGCCTACTTGTGATCCCTGTCTGTCAAATAAATAAATAAAAATCTTAAAAAAAAAAAAAAAAGAAGTCCCTTGAAGTCTCTAGGCTAAGACACACACACCCCTTGACCAGAAGCCCACCCGTGAGCCCCATCACTCTGATGCAGAAACCATCCACCCATGGTCTGCTTCTTCCCGAGTCCTTCTTGCTCTTGCCTCTGGGTGAGACATTCTGTATTTCTAGCTTGGGTGCCTCAACTGCAGTCAGTTTCCCTGAAAGTGAGGCACTGAGGAGGGCAGCGTTGGTGCCAGCCCAACTCTCTGCTCCTGACTAGTCCTGTGACTTGGACCGGACACCTCCCTTTGGTCTCCATGCCTGTTCACACCCACATCTCAGGTGAGCTGCTGATTAAACAGACAGCAGAGGCCCTCAGCAGGTGGCAGCTGGTTACCTCCTCCCCGGGCTCATGCCCCCATCTCGCAGGAGCCCTTTCCCGCAGGGACCCCTGGGTGCCGTGCACCACCAGTACAGGTCATAGGTCTGAACTCCTTGATCCTGTTTGAAATGTGTTATTAAAGCCACTCCTGACTCAGGCAGAGGAAGCAGCCTGGAAACAGCAGGCACGTTGAATGGCATGTGGAGGGCATGCCAGAATCCGGCATTCAGTATTTTAATTCAGTATTTAATTGATACTTAATTCAGTATTTAATTCACAGACCTCTGAGAGCCATCCCTGGGCTCCTTCCATTGTGCGTGTGATCCCCGTATTCTGAAAAATAGAATAGCAACAAATACCAAGAAGGGGTTCTGGAACCCATGGCCTGTTGGGCGCCCCTTACCTCCAGCGACCACCTCTTTATGTGGAAGGCAGGCAACGGGGTTTGGATATGCATGCTTTGGGTCTGTATTGCAGGGCCCCGCCTACTACCGGCTGTGTGACTCAGAAGGTCCTTCCATCTCTCTGTGCCTCAGTTTCTCCTTCTATAAAATGGGGATGACGGGGTACCTGGGTGGCTCAGTGGGTTAAGCCACTGCCTTCGGCTCAGGTCATGGTCTCAGGGTCCTGGGATCGAGCCCCACATCGGGCTCTCTCTGGAGAGCTTGCTTCCTCCTCTCTCTCTGTCTGTCTCTCTGCCTACTTGTGATCTCTGTCTGTCAAATGAATAAATAAAATCTTTAAAAAAAATGGGGATGACAATGGTAGCGTTCCTCATAGGTTCAGTGTGAGGAGGATATGGGTTAATACTGTGGAACCAAGATCAAAACCAACCATAGAGCAGACAGTAAATAGTGTTACCTTCCTGTTATTTTAATTAACACCATCAGGGGACCTCTGGGGCTGTCCAGTGCCAGCAACTCCTTCAGAGAGAACAGCAGGGTCCACATTTGAGGCCCTCTGTGAATGTGAGGTTGGGGTCCCCCACTGGTCCACCATCCCCCCTGCAAGATGGGCCCTGTTCATTCAGCCCCTGAGGGGCATGATATCTTAGTGGGCTTGCCCGGTCTAGTCATGGAGACTGGAGGAATCTCACCAGCCTGGACAAAACCCCAGTCCCAAACAAACATGTACCCAGGTGCCTGTGGCCTTGTTTTTTTTTTTTTTTTTCCTAAAGATTGTATTTATTTATTTATTCGACAGGTAGAGAGATCACAAGTAGGCAGAGAGGCAGGCAGAGAGGCGAGGTGGGCGGGGAGCAGGCTTCCCGCTGAGCAGAGAGCCCGATGTGGGACTCGATCCCAGGACCCTGAGATCATGACCTGAGCCGAAGGCAGCGGCTTAACCCACTGAGCCACCCAGGTGCCCCTATGGCCTTGGTTTTACAAACTGCTTCGGGATCTTGCAAAATGCAGCAGGGCTCCCCATAGCGTGATACGTGGTGGAGCCTTTGGGAACAAGACACTCCTTCTGGAATGAACTGTATTTGCTGAGTAAGAAGCTGGGATTTTATTTTTATTTTTTTAAAGATTTTATTTATTTATTTGACAGACAGAGATCACAAGTAGGCAGAGAGGCAGGCAGAGAGAGAGGGAGGAAGCAGGCTCCCCGCTGAGCAGGGAGCCCAATTCGGGGCTCAATCCCAAGACCCTGGGATCACGACCCGAGCCGAAAGCAGAGGCTTAACCCGCTGAGCCACCCAGGTGCCCCAGAATCTGGGATTTTAATTCCCAGAGGCCAACACGGCCCTCGATGCTGGCCAAGCTCGTGCAACCTGCCAGGTGGCTAGCTACTCCAGGTGACAAAGGCCCTCCCCAAGGTGCCCACAGAACACGCCTGCCCCCCATTCCTTTGTGGGGTAGGGGGCTTTGTTAGCCCAGGTAGGAAATGAGCAAGGAGAACACTCTCCTTCCCCCGAGCAAGAGATTCCAACTCCAAGGTTGGTCTGAAACTTGTAAAACAAAATGATCTGAGGAGATGTTTTCATGATCTGGTCTTAGCATCTCAAATCCAGGGACCTCCCTTGCCTCCTCTGCTCAGCTCATACCCCCACAATGGCTCTGGGGCCTTGGGCAACCACAAAGAGCTCCAGATTGAAGGCCCGGGTTGTTCAGGCCGGCTGACCCCCAGGCTCCTTCCTAGAATTCTGGGAAGAAGGTCAGAGAAAGGAGCCCCCAGTGCCTGTGAGAAGGGCCTGGTTCTAAGGCTGCAGGAGGCTCTGGACACGACCTGGGATGGTGATAAGAACTTGGCCTTGGTCACAATGACTGAGGACTTCAGAGGACATGTGCTCAACTTGGGTTCAAATCCCTGTTCTGCCATCTCCTCACCATGTGACCTCAGGGATACCACTGTCCCCCGTGACTACACAGTGCCAGGCTCTCTGTAGACATTCAATGGCAGACAGTCATCAGCCACGCCACCAGTGACATTTCCATGGTCAACAGAGGCCAACCTGACTTCACGCTCGAGCTCTGGCCCTTGGGAGCTGAGAATCCTGGGAGCATTCCTTTTCTTTGTTTTCAACTTTGGTTAAATCCATACCACATAAAATTGACCATTTTAACTGTTTTTAAGTGTCATTAGGTATATTCATGGGGTGTTCAACCATCACTGTGATCGATTTCCAGAACTTTTTCATCCTCCCAAACAGAAGCCCTGTCCCCCTTAAACACTGACTCCTGTCTCTCCCACCTAGCCCCTGGTCCCCACCTTTCTACTTTCTGTCCCTCTGAATTTGACAACTCCAGGCACCTCACGTAAGGGCAGTCAGCCATACAGTATTTGTCTTTTTGCGACCTGTTTATTTCACTTAGCATGACTTCCTCACATTTCATCCATGGTGTAGCATGTGTCAGAATGCCCTTCTTTTCTAAGGCTGAATAATATTCCGTTGTGTGTACACAGCACAATTTCTTCATCTCTTCACCATTTGAGTTTTGACATTTGAGTTTTGACATTTGAGTTTTTCTGCCTTTTGGTTGTTGCCTCTGGCAACATTTCTTGACGTCTCTGAGTCTCCTTTTCCCCAGTCGAGAAGGAGAAGAGAGTGGGAAGCACTTTCTAGAACTGTGTAGAGATTCAGTACAAGGAACTGCACCAAAGCCTCTGGCCTAGGAGGAGCATGGGAGGGGTCAAGGACTGGGTGACCTGGGGAACACCGGGGCCTGGGCAGGCTGCCCACCCACATGTTTGGGCCGTTGCCGGAGGAGGAGTCCTGGAGGAGGTTGGGGCCAGGGAGGTGTGAGGCGTGAGGAGGCCACCAGATTGAGAACCACCTCCTCAGGCTTCAGACCTCCAAAAGAGCCTGTCCGGGTGCGGGCCCCACGTTGGATCTGGTCATTGCGTGTGCGTTCTCCAGCCCAACCAGAAACGAGATGTTTATGAGTTAGAAATTGTTTCATATTGTCTGGCTTCGAACAGTGCTTGAGAAAACCATCATCCTCTGTGGTTACTTACTGGGGCAGATGGTTGTCGCAGGCATCTGAAGTCATTTTGCTGCAAGCTGGAGCCCAGGTTCCAGGATTTATTTGAGAAACCGCATGCCCAGGCCATGCAAGCCCTGCGTCCTGGTCCCCAGGTCTCCAGACGGTCTGTGAGAGGGACACGGAAAATCCCCCAACTGGCCTTGCATCAGCACTCAGACCCTGCCCACAAAGTCACTGGCCTGCAGCTCCTGTGTCTCAGGCTTTACCCGCCCTTGGGAACACGCAAGAACTCATTGACAGCAGGGCTCC
>ML109223.1:0-38634 GCA_003697995.1 Taxidea taxus jeffersonii
CTGAGCTACCCAGTAACCCCTGAATAGATGGGCTTTTTAAAACAATTTTAAAAAGATTTTATTTATCCATTTGACAGAGAGAGATCACAAGTAGACAGAGAGGCAGGCAGAGAGAGAAGGGGAAGCAGGCTGCCTGCTGAGCAGAGAACGGGACCTTGAGACCATGACCTGAGCAGAAACCAAGTCAGATGCTTAACTGACTGTGCCACCCAGGAGCCCCAATAGATGGGCTTTTCATATGAATTCAGTGGCACATAAATATTATTTAACCAGTAAATTGCATGTCATTTTGCTTTTATGAAATAATACACCTGTTTGTTTATATTTGTCATGCCCAAACATTTTAAATACCTTACAGAATTATTAGCTTGGTAAATACGCTTCTAATAACTAGATCTTGTTATGGAAATAAAAACAGAACAGCTATTTTCTTATATTTGTATTGAAAAGAGATGGAGAATTAATGTTTTTTTTTCTTCTGAGTTCACCATGACATTGAATAGAATCCACTATTTGTAGAGACCAACTATAGATACCATAGATAGCTAACATATAATAAAGTAAGAATTTGCTAGGCTGCTGTCTAGAAAAAAGGATTCATTTCTGAAAAATAATACTAGAATTAGAGGGAGAATAAATATTCCAATAATCAAAAAAGGGAATTTCACCTCACTTCACTCCTAATCCTATCTACCTTCAAAAAGTTTCAGACTCAGTTATTTTTATATATAAGTTTTAGCAGTTTTTCTTTTTTATTTGAGTATAGTTGGCACACAATGTTATATTAATTTCAGATGTGCAACACAGTGACTCAGCTTCTCTATACATTCTTTTATGCTCACCTAAATGTAGTTACCATTGTTGTCATACAACAGTATTACAGTATCATTGACTATATTCCTTATGCTGTACCCTCTGTTCCTGTGACTTACTCATTCCGTAGCTGGAAGCCTGTATTGCCCACTCCCTTTCACCCATTTTGCCCATCCCCTACTCCCCTCCCCTCTGGCAAGCGTTGGTTTGTTCTCTGCATTTATAGATCTGATTGATTTTTGTTTGTTTATTCATCTATTTTATTAGATTGCACATATGAGTGAAAGCATATGGTTGAAAATTTTTTTTAAAAAGTTAATTATTTTCTTGTATGAACTTTTTCTTTTCTTTTTTTTTCGAAGAGAGGGAGAGAATATGTAGGCAGGGGGAGGGACAAAGGGAGAGGGAGAGGAGGGAATTTCAAACAGACTCCCCACTGACCACAGAGCCTGACATGAGACTTGATCTCCCTACCCTGCAATCATGACCTGAAGATACACTCCACAATCTAGAAATAAAGAAGAAAGTTCCTTAATTTATTAAAGGATGTATATCCAAAATTTATAGCCCAAATCAAAGATTTTGGCATATCTTCATTATAATTTTTAATTAATTTTTTTTACTTAGAGCTGAGTTTTCTTTTTTAAAATTCAGTTAGCCAAATATAGCATATCATTAGTTTTTGACGTATAAATGATTCATTAGTTGTGTAACACCCAATGCTCATCAGATCACGTGCTCTCCTTAATTCCCATCACCCAGTTTATTTTATTTTATATTTATTTTTTAAAAATATTTTATTTATTTATTTGACAGGCAGAGATCACAAGTAGGCAGAGAGGCAGGCAGAGAGAGAGAGAGAGGAGGAAGCAGGCTCTCTGCGGAGCAGAGAGCCTGATGCGGGGCTCGATCCCAGGACCCTGGGATCATGACCTGAGCTGAAGGCAGAGGCTTTAACCCACTGAACTACCTAGGCGCCCCCAGTTCATTTTAAATTGGAAATAAGACAATAATATCTGCCATCATTACTGCTTTTTAAGATGGAATTGCAAATATGGTGAATGCTATAAGGCCAATAAAAACAATTGTAATGTTTGGAGGGGACGAATCTGTCATTTTTCAGGTGTTATAATCAACTACATAGAAGATCCAGCAGACTCAACAAACTATTAGAATAATATATTTTTTAATTTTTAAAATATTTTATTAATTTGTTTGAGAGACAGAGATCACAACTAGGCAGAGAAGCAGGCAGAGAGAGAGGAGGAAGCAGGCTCCCTGCTGAGCAGAAAGCCTGATGCTCAATCCCAGGACCCTGGGATCATGACCTGAGCCGAAAACAGAGGCTTTAACCCGCTGAGCCACCCAGGCACCCCTAGAATAATATATTTTAATGATCTTGTTGAATATGAAAATAATAGTTTTCATCCTAGAATGATAGCACTAATAACACCAAAATGAAATAAAGTACCATTCCTGATAGTAACCACAACAAAAGTTTTCTAAGAATTAACCAAGAATTCCAAAACTATTCATAGAAAAAAATTAAGTTTATTACTGCTTTTAAGATTAAAGGAAGAGGTTTACAGTGAACATGGTATAAGTATTTCAACTGGGTTTCTAGAGGTACCCAACAAAATCATTCTACAATTGTGGGTTTAATGAAGGTACACAGTGAGCTAGGGCATGTTAGAAGAGCAAAGAGAATAAGACTTATCTTACCATACCTTAAGACAAAGTACAAAGCCATCTCCATAAAAATTAGTATTGGCATCATAACAGATTAACCAGTATTATAGAATATAGAGCTCAAAAATAGAGCTACATACACACGAGAGGTTGAAATACGGTGGCACCACAAAGCACTGGAGGAAAGGCAGCTTATTTATGTGAAATAGGAAAAATTGTTTTCCATGGAGAATAAAGGCGAATCCCTATTTTATCACATATAAAGGAGAATATCAAATGGATTAAGATAATAAAGCTAATTGAAGAAAATGGTGAAGAATATCTTAATGGCCTAGGGTTGAAAGACTCCCTTAATAAGACTCTGCACAAACTAGATTTTAAAATAATGCATTTTACTCCATCCAAATTAAAAATTTGTTGCTTCATTAAATTTACAGATACATAATATACTATGATAAGATAGTTTGGTGTCTAAAACAGATCAATATCTAGAATATATAGGGAACTCTGGCAAATATAAAACACAGTAAAGTACCAGTAAAACATGGGAAGTACATTGAACAGGGACGTGAATCCACACAAGGGATTCTCAGAGGCTGGGAACTGTATGAAGATATGCTCGAACTAACTAGTAGTAATCAGAGAAATGCAAATTAAGCAGTCACTTATATCCACGAGTCACAAAAACTGGAAAGAGAGTTCTAAGAATATTCAAGGATGTGCAGAGAAACTCAGTGGTTCTCATTGCAAATGCAAACCATATCCACATACTTCTACGTGATATGGCTCAGTCGGTTAAGCGTCTGCCTTCAGCTCAGGTCATGATCCCAGGGTCTTGGGATCGAGGCCCGTATCAGGCTCCCTGCTCTTTGGGAAGCCTGCTTCTCCCTCTCCCACTCCCTTTGCTTGTGTTCCCCCTCTCACTGTGTCTCTCTCTGTCAAATAAATAAAATCTTAAAAATGAGTTGGAAAAGAATACTATATAAAAAAGAACAAGAACAATACCATTAATGCTATAGAAAGATGTCTACATATTTACAGTAGTAACTTGAATACATTAGGCTGTTATTCATCAAAGAGAAAATGGGATGAAACTGGAAAATGGAGAAAAATGAGGTATGGCAGCATCAGCAGGTACATGTATATGCTGTGAACTGAGGATACGGTTATCTGTATACGTATGGTTATACAATTAAAACAAAATCACAATACAAATACTGATAATTCTGAATTTCACAAAATATTGCATATAAATGTTAACTTTTATAGGAAATTCTTATTGTTATTATCTTATTAAATATGTTATTCTAAACATTCACAGAAATGATCTTATTAATTCCCATAATTTTTAAGGCAAAAGGAAAGATTTTTCAATTACATCACTATGTGTGGCTTATCTGCATTATCTCTTCCCATTACCATCTTTTTAAAATTTTATTCATTTATTTGACAGAGAGAGCACAAGCAGGCAGAGCTGCAGGCAGAGGGAGGGAGAGAAACAGGCTCCCCGCTGAGCAGGGAGCCCAGTGCAATGTGAGGCTTGATCCCAGAACCCTGGGATCTTGACCTGAGCAGAAAGCAGCCGCTTAACCAACTGAGCCACCCAGGCTCCCCACCATCTATGTGTTTTAAATAATAGAAATAGAGATAATTGATATGGACATTGTTTAGATTTAGTGTTTTGATTCTTATTATTTTACTGTGTAGTAAATGCTGTCTAATGTTTAAGAAGAGGGATTTTCTATGATTCATTGTTGATGAATCATGCAACACTACATCAAAAACTAAAGATGTACAGTATGGTGACTATCATAACACAATAAAAAAATAAAAATAAAATTGCAAATCCGGGCGCCTGGGTGGCTCAGTGGGTTAAAGCCTCTGCCTTCGGCTCAGGTCATGATCCCAGGACCCTGGGATCGAGGCCCGCATCCGGCTCTCTGCTCAGCGGGGAGCCTGCTTCTCCCTCTCTCTGCCTGCCTCTCTGCCTACTTGTGATCTCTCTCTCTCTGTGTCAAGGAAATAAATTGCAAATCCAAGGAAGGAATTTTAACAACAACAACAACAACAAACAACAAAAAAAGGAGAAGAGGTATTTTTTTCTTTCTTTTTTTTTTTTTTTAGAGAAAGATATAAACAGATTTTTGAGTTTAGAAAGTTTCTTTTTATCATGTTAGTCTCTGGAGAGGAGAAAGCGATGTCTCTGTTTTATAAGGGATATAGGAAGCAATTGGCTTTAATAGTGCAAGCTGCACATTAAGAAGCAGAAGACAATTAAGTGTTAGGTGTTATATTTATGTAAAGCAATTTCTATGGTGGTTCTTAAACTATTTTGTGTGTGCTACTGCATATTTCAAATTTGTTTTTATTCAATTGCCTTCACTTTTAGTGGCTGAATATAACATTAATGAAAGAGAGTAAATGAGACTGGAAACCTCTACATAAAACCTTAATATTTGTTTTGTTTGAAGCTGCACTCATAGGAAGAGATACACAACTCATCACAGAAATCTATTTATTTATTTATTTATTTAGAAACCTCTAAAGAAAACCTTAATATTTGTTTTGTTTGAAGCTGTACTCATAGGAAGAGATACACAACTCATCACAGAAATCTTTATAGAAACTTCCACACTTCCTGGGATGGGCAAAGTTCATTAATTCATCTTTACTCTCTTTTTTTTTTTTTCCTTCACTAAAATAAAATGTGTTCTAAGTGTATTTCAGAAAATTTAGAACATAAGAAACAATAAAATGGGCCATTTTCCCATCATCCTTATAAAACTATGGAGATGTAGAAACTTGTGTAAAGCTAAGAGCACTCTAAGTGACAGTTTGTAATCTGCTTTTCTGACATTATGTTTTTTAAAGATTTTATTCATTCATTTGACAGAGAGAGACATGGCCAGAGAGGGAGCGCAAGCCGGGGAGCAGAAGAGGGAGAAGCAGTCTTCTGCTGAGCAGGGAGCCCGAAGCAGGGCTGGATCCCAGGACCCTGGGATCATGACCTGAGCTGAAGGCAGATGCTTAAGGACTGAGCCACCCAGGCGCCCCTGACATTATTTTTTAACAACTTTTTACATCTCAGTACCATGCTACAAATAATATCCTTTCAGGTGGAAATGCCTTAACTTTTCAAGAGGGTCCTATAGACATATTAAACTTCTATTGAGGATTTTGCTGTTGTCAATTACATGGTGATCAGCATTTAAAAACATAATTCATTCAGTAAATTAGCCCTTCTTTGCCTTTTATTTTATGTATGTATTTTGTTAAGAGTGTGTCATGGAATTTTGATTGTTACCCCCATTTTAAGAGTCTATGTTTTTATTATCGTTTTTAGAATTAATTTAGGGTTATCAGGGAAATGGGTATGTGTGTCCATTAACTTTGCTTTATGCTTTCTCTCATTTTCTGTTTTCCTCCTTTTGATGTATTGACTTGGCAGGTAAATATCTATGTTGTTTTTACTAGTGGTTGCCTTCAAATGTTTAGAAAAACACATCTTTTTCTAATTCTAAACAACAGCATATATTTTCTTGTTTAAGATTTTAATGTTTAATTTCTTCCAATTTTCCTTCAATTTATAGTTTTTACTGATACAATTTACACTTAAACCCAGACTATTGTTATGAAATTTTATTACTGTTACATATTACATATTCTAAGGCAAATTTTTCTAATTTGCAAAGTTATAATCAAAATAGTAATACTTTAAAAATACAACTCTGATATTTCCCAGAGTTTCTTTGTTGCCCATCATCATGATCTTATATCTTTACTTTCCTGTTCTTGTAGTCTTTGTTTTAATTAATTCTTCAATATCTAAGTATATTTAAAGCATATATACAGGTGGTATTCTTTCTTATCTCTTTGTATCTCTTCATATTTTTTATCTCTTGATCCAGTTATCACACATAAAGACAACTTCCTAGAGAATTCTTAATAAAAAATTTTCTTCTTTCCTAAAATTATATCTTCATACATCTAGAAATATTTAAAGTAAACAGGTAATTTAAAAATTTTTGATGTATTATTAAATTTCTCTTCTTGGATCTGTATGTTTTTCTACTATAGTTTAAGTTTCTTTCTTTTTTTTTAAGATTTTATTTATTTATTTGACAGACAGAGATCACAAGTAGGCAGAGAGGCAGGCAGAGTGAGAAAGGAGGAAGAAGGCTCCCCACCAAGCAGAGAGCCTGATGTGGGGCTCGATCCCAGGACTCTAGGATCATGATCTGAGCCAAAGGCAGAGGCTTTAACCCACTGAGCCACCCAGGCACCTGAAGTTTCTTTTTTTCTTAATCTTGATACATGTTGGTTTCTTGATCAGTTTCTCCTGATACTTAGTAAACCCAGACAAATTTAGTCTGCAGATCCAGTTATTTCTTCAACTCTGGAAAATAGTGTGTGCATGCATGCATGCATATGTGTGTGTGTTTTCTCCTGTATTTTTTTTTATTATATTTTTTCTTTGTTTTTAGCTTTTAAGCTCTAGAATTCCAATGATGAGTACATTGGAAATTCTGAGTGTATTGCGTCTGCCCATCTCCTTTTTGGAATGTTCATATATCTCCCCAGTTCTGGGTTCCTTGAGTAGGGATGGAGTTCACTGCATTGTTCACTGTGTATTTCACTATAACACAGTTTAAGTCATAACCATGATTTCCATCTTAAATATTCTTTCCTGATTTTGATTCAGCCCTTCCTGGTTTTAGATCAGTCCTTCATAGTCTGTGACTATGCAGAAGTTTTGCAGACCCAAAGCAGCATTTCCTAGAATATTCTGCCGTGTATCTGTCTCAGAGAGTGACATTTCACTTGATTCTTCTGATTGCGCAGAATGGCCTCTTCCGCCTGGTATCTTTTCACAGGTCTGATGATTCTTCCTGCTTGCTCATTTCTTCGAGTTGCCATCACCCATGCCAAGAAAGCATCAGGACTCTGCAGACAAGATGAATTCTGACAATGTAGACTTTCTGCTACTCATCTGAGGTTCAGGATACCCTACTGAAGTGCTCTTCTGTCACTCAAAGAAGAAGTTTGACAGGTGACTTTCTGTTCATTTTACACAGCCTCCATAATGGAAAGTCTTAACATCACACTGGCATTCGTTCATGGTCTGCCTTCTCCCTTTCAAGTTAAATAGTAGCCATGAGGCTTTATCAAGATTGCTTCTGCTTACTCTCTAAGCTCTTTAATGAAACACATTGGCTCTTCCATCCTTCCTTCACTGAGTTCAGTCTGTACCTAATCTGGCAGAAGTGCCCTAAGGTGTAAGAAATGTGAATGGTGGGTGTCCTTCTAACTTTTCAGCACTGATGCGTGCCCTCTCCCATTTTGGGGGGCTTCATTGCTCATATCCAAAGGGTTTAAGAGACACGTGTGATGGGTGCGAAAAGTTTGCTTGCTTTGGTCACGTGACCCCATTTATGCCTAAATCTGCTGTTGATTTGTAATCTGACAAGAGCAAAACTCCTTGTTATTGGATATCAAGCAGACATGATGAAAGATAGGATTAAGCAGTCACAAAATTTCTAGCCTGCTAATGTATGTGGATGTACTCAGTAAATACAGCTTGCTTTCTGCTGGGGAGGATGAACTCATGTACTTTATTAGCTGTGATTTGCCCTGGTTGGTCGTCTTTTGCAATTGCCAAAAGTTTTTGTCCATTTAGGAAGAGACTATCTAATGACACCAAGAGAAAGCCTTTGCAAATCAAGTCCAACTGTGGAATATCCCTAGAACTGGGTATCACAACCCTCTCCTTTCTCCTGAGGTTCATTTGGTGGGCCTCTGCACCTCAGCCCTTTGAAGACAAGCCCTGATACCATCCGTGACTAATGATCAGCCCTTGCATTGGGAGCTGAGGAAAATACCCCAGATTCAGACCTGCTTTTCCTAATTAAAAGTGGTTAATAACTCTTTTATTGAAACTAGATTAAATTCTTATTTGGGAAACTTAATTTAAAGTATGACCTGTCAGCTCTGTGGCACTTCTATCCAGTCTCATCTCCACACAAATTGAAGGAGAGTGAATTGTGCTTTAATATTCTCCAAAAGGACAGAGTGAGGAGAATTATAAAGTGTAGGATAAAGCAGAGTGGTCGCTTTCACTTGATTTGCAGAGAAATCATAGATAATGAAGGCAACAATACAGTCTTCTGAATTTGTGTGGTTATGTTATTCTAGAAATGCTGCTGTGACAGCCCTGAGCAGATTATTCTTTTATCCTAAAACTGCTGAAAGGGCACCTCCTCTCAAACACCTGTTTTTAGCAGCACCTATCTGGGTTTGACTCCTCTCCAGACTTATTAAAGGCTATTCAATGCACACAGTCTCTGGCCTTGACTTAGACTCCTGTCCTTCCATATCATTCAACTCTGTTTATAAGGGGATCGTTCAAATTGGAGTCAGCGCATGGCTAGATTCATAACACCCTCTGAGGTTCTGAGTCCCTCTTTGTAAGAACAGTATACGGGGGGTGTTTCTGGATGGGGAGGCAGAGCACAGTTCTAGGAGTCAATACGCCTGGCAGGGAGACAGCACAGGCCTGACTGTGACCTCAAAATCTTTGAGAACAACCACAATAAATGATGCTCCTGACTTTGTCTACATAAAACTCCTGTGAAGAAGGTCAAGACACTATACCTCTTTCTATAGAAATGTGAATAATCATGTAAGAAGAAAAATAAATCTGCCTAAGTCATTGCTTGTCTTCACGGATCAAGGAGAGAAGGGAACAATCCTCAAAATTGTTCCTTTTTATTCTTTTTCTTGTTCTTTTCTATTAATTAGATGCTGAACTCCTTTTAAAAAAGGAAGTTATACCTTTTTAAGTCTTTCATGGAATTTTTAATGAGCTGGTTTTATATTTTTAGGAAAATAAAGTCTCAAAATGTAAGTAAAATATTTCCATTAAAATATACAAAGAAATTGACATTGTAATTCTACCCCTACATATTTCATATTTGTACAGTTATTCTATGTCTCTTATGTCTCTCATTTCAAATATACTTTCCTAGAATCCCAAAATGTTTTTTGAGTTATAAGTACTCTGCTTACCATGAAAAGTCTCCCACCATTCTTTTACGACTGAGAAGCCACTTTCCTTGTCATAGCTTTTATTTTCTCTAATTGTTTCAAATGTGTTTTTAATTTGTTGATACAATTTCATTAACTTATTTTCTTGTAAGTCTATGGAGATTAATTACCTGGGCAATTATTCAATCTACTTGATCATTTCTTGTTTTTATGTTCAAGAAATATTTCATGCCTTTTTATATCTATGGGATTTAAAAAATTCTTATTCAGGCATATATATACTGTATCCCCTAAACTGTGCTTATTAAATGTCTACAATTGTTATTTTTATGTCATTTTAAAGTTTTTTTTCATTTTTTACTGTAGTTTGGAATTTTTCTAAGTTTCTAATGATGAGAAAGTTTCCTGCCTTATTTTTTCTCCTGTTATCACTTTGCTCTAATTTAAAGCAAATTAGGATGGTAAATAATGAGATAAATCTGACTAGGATGCATGAATGTATTTCTAATGTTTACCTATTATATAGTCTCCTGGTACAGGTGACTTTGGTGTAAATATGTCCATTAGGATTTTAACCTTTCAGGTGTTCATGATAGCTTTTATTCATTCTTTTATAACCATTATTTGTCTCTATATTATTCTAGAATTTGTCTTCATCTCCTAATTTATAATCATGAGTTAACAATTTTTGATTTCATAACTGCTCATAATTATGAAGCTTGATAATGCTAGTTTGTGTCAATTTCATTTTCCTTCTTACTGGCTCACTTTCCTTGGGGCATTCTGCTCACTGAATGCTTGAAAATGTGTGTTGTCTGCTTGAATACATGTATATATTTCCTGGATGTAGGGCTTCATGATTGTCAGGCCAGAACCATTTGAGAAAGAAATTGGAGTTCTTTGTCCTCACTGCTATTAAAGTTCTTATAATTTCTCTCTTTCTCTCCCCAGCCCCCTTATTTTTTGTAGTACTATTTTATTCAATACCCTTAATTTTTAAAAATATAGAATCATGGATTCCTAGTATATATTAATTTTTTCCATTGAAGTCTCACTCATAGAACTGCTAGTTTTGTAAGGAACAACCAACATTTCCAAAAGTTGACAAGTGGTATTACCTGGTTCTATTATGCTTTGCTTCACATTTAGTGATACCCCATTTGTTAAAATGAAGGACTATATTTTACCACAAGTAATAACCCATGTATGGGGTTATGCATAAAATTAGCAAAGTAGAAGGATATTTAGAATTTGTGTGTAAATATTTAATGGACATGAAATGAATATCTGTCTGTCAGTAACATTTCTCATTCAAACATCCTCACCAATATGGTATTTTCTGTTAAACAGTCATTTTTGAGACCTTTCATATGGAATATGAATGACCACCTTTCTTAGGAAACTGTTTTTATAGCCACAGTGATGTATCAGTAAGACCTATTAAAAATAAATTAAATGTAAAACTATTTTCCTATGCTTCATCCATGTAATGGCTTTTTATTTAGCTGATAGCCTCAAATATAGTTATGACAGTGTTGCTAGAATTGTTTCCAAGGATGTGTACTTATTTAATATTAGAAAGGCTCATTTTCTTCCTGTGGGCTTGTCGGAGCTCAGGCATCATTGGAACTAGATTAAGGACACCAGGTAACCTGCCACCGTGAGCGACCCTTTGCCCATTTTTAGCTAAGTGAATTATGAAAGACAATAACATGAACAAAGAAACATGAGGAAAAAGGACAGTTGATAAATCTTCAGCTCTGTAACATTGTATTTCTGTCCTGAGATGAGTCTATTCAACCTAACACCTGCTCCATCAATAGGACCTGTACTTTGACCTGCCTTTTCAGTGGGTGGTGATAGATTTGCACTGTTTCATCAAAACTCTTTCACCCAAGTCCCATTGTAATGGACAGCAGATGTTTCACGGATTCTGATTTGGGTTAGGGGTGAAGTGCATGGTCTTGGAGCACAACCAAAGTGGTCCTCTCAGGAGCCTAAAGCATGGCCTCGTTATCACTCCACTCTAATAAACTGAGCTGCCAAGTTGCTGAGGCTTTGATGTCTCCAGAAATCCTGTTATGGCTCTTTGACTTACTTTTTATGGTATTTGAGATTTTTGAGTAAACCGAGTACTCCTTTCTTGCTGTGACCTCATCCCCCCGCGCCCCCACTCAGAGCTCTCTGTTTCTTTATGTTGCTCCAGTGAGTCAGACAACTTTCCAATTTTTATTTTATTTTTTTTTTACAGGCTGATTTAAATGGCTTCAGTAAAAGTTCTGCCTGTCTATAGAATTCTGCTCAATAAAAAAGCAAATATGGTGCTAGTCTTAAGAGACATAGTCTGTCTCTGAGTTAGAATCTTGACTGACATGGCTTCAGTTTGGCATTTATATGTGACGGTCAGAGGTGAGCATTTTTGGCTAAGTATATAAGCTCTACATTGGGACAATTATGGGCCAGACTGTTACTTTTTCAGGAAATCAGGTGGGAGCAAGGTGAACTGGCTGTCTGTACAGCATATAAGAAAAATATGTAAGTTCATTAGCATTCGCAAATTCCAAGTAGAGAGATAAGTCACAGTTCAGTAGAGCCTTTTAATCAGAATCCTATTACCTGCAAGGAATTATTACGTAGGCACTTGCATTTTCAAAGGACAAGAACAAGAAAATAAAAAACTACCAGTGAGCTGGACAGGACATTTTCTTCTAGTGGTTACAGACATAGCACAAAAAGGCACACCCACCATTCCAGCACATATTAGCAAAAAAATCACAGGACCAAAACCAAAGTCAAAGGCTCTCATTATAATAATTTCTTACATATTACTCTTCTGGTATTCTGGTCCTTTATGTTTCTGTAGTTTCCTCTGATACAGTACTATTTAACAAGTCCAGGATGTCTATGATTTAGAATAATTTAAAAAAGAATCATTTAATAAGCTTGTGTTTGGCTCTGGTGATTTCTGCAGCTTTTAAATTCCATCTAAAAATATGTAGTCATTGTTCTAAACCTTAAGGATGTATACAATTTCCTATCCTCAGTGAACTTATATCTTAGGGGGGACTTAGAAAAGCAAGCAAATGCCATAAGTAAACGTCTTAAGTGTTATACAGAACGTTGTACAGAAAGTGAGGGGAAGTAGTCCCTGCTTACCTCATAGAAGATATGGTGACTAATAAAGATGAGAAAAGCTTCTGCTTGGGAACAAAGCTCTGAGAAGTGGTACATCTCTTGACGGCGAAGTAGCATAGATGCGTGCACAGAGGGTTGCGAGAGGATGAGAACATTGTGTTCAGGGAACTTAAAAATAGTAGAATACTCAAGACCTTGTGTACACATTTTAATGATACATGGGAAGCTGGGGAGACAGAGATGAAAGGAAAAGCTCTTGGCATGCCATGCTATGGAGTTTTTATTTTATTCCAAAGAGATTAGAGGCTATTAAAGCAAGAAACACATAATCAGATTTACATTATACAAAGATTGTTCTGAAGAAGTGTGGAGATTAAAGCCATGGTGGAGAGAGAAATACCATCCTGAAGAATGGCTCAGTACTCCAAAAAGAGGGAGGGAGAGAGAGAGGGAGAGAGGGGGAACGGTGTTGGGGAGCAGCAAAAATGAAAGAGAGAAAGAATGGAGGGAAGGAGGGAGAGGGAAAAAGCCATGGGTATAATATATTTATGGATGGAAATAGTGTACATATCACTGTAGAATACCTAATAATAAATGCAGTACCTGGCACATAATTGCTCAATAAGAGTTTGTTGACTGTATCTTGTATAATTTGAGGTAGCAATATAATTTTATTTTTTCCGATGCAAACATAATTTGTTCCAGTATCATTTATGGAATTGTCCTGAATGCTCTGCAAAGTCACTTGTGTCATATATTATTTTCCTTCATATATAGGTTAGTCTTCATTCTTTTTCACTGGTCTCATTCTATTCTCCATGTCTCTTATCTTTCTTTTTAAACATATATTTTCCATATTTGTATCTCTCTGTGCTGAACTCTGAGTCATTTCTAAAGATCATTTTCAACTTTTTTAAACCTGTATTCATTTCAGATTGCACCAACCCTCTGCTTTTTGGTCACAGTTTTCAATATTTTACTGAAACAACCTACTGCAGTTAACTAATTCTTTTATTACCCATATCTAGTCTGCTGTTTAATTTGTTCATTGAATATTTTAACATTGATTATTTTTTTTAACTTTATTTAAGCTTTATTTAAACATATAATGTAACCCCACCACCCTCTCCCAACCCCTCTTCCCCCCACCCCCCTCAGTTTGTTTTATGACATTAAGAGTCTCTTTTGGTTTGTCTCCCTCCCGATCCCATCTTCTTTCATTTTTACTTTTCCTACCACCTTAACTCCCACCCCCGTTGCATCTCCACTTCCTCATATCAGGGAGATCATGTGATAGTTGTCTTTCTCCAGTTGACATTGATTATTTTTAAAGTTCTGTTTCATCCCTTTCTAATTCTGCCCATTCATTTCTGGAAGTATGTTGATGCTTGATCATTATCATTTTGTGAATTCATATTTTTATGCTTCTTTTATTATTTTTTAAAAATATTTATTTTAGAGAGAGAGGGAGAGAGGAGGAAGGGACAGAGGGAGAGAGAGAGAGAGAATCTCAAGCAGACTTCCCTCTGAGCACAGAACCTGTTGCAGGGCTTGATGTTTTGACCTTGAGATCATGACCTGAGCCAAAATCAAGAGTTGGATAGCTGACAGAGCCATGCAGGTGCTCCTGTGTTTTTAGAGATCATTTTATATTCTTTCTAAAAAGATTAATATCTGAATTTCTGTAGGTTCCTATTCAGTTTTCTTCCCTTATTGCTCATTCATGGTGATTAATCCTTGTGTATTTGTGCATTGAGCTCATATCCCATTGGAAATCTGAGGACCAAGATTTATCTTCTGTTGTAAGTGAAGAATACATTGCAGGTGAGAGACCACTTTTAGTTCCCTTCCAAAATTAAAACTTGCTGCTGTACCAAAATTTACCAGTGGGCTGTGGTAGTGATCATAATAGGTATTTGTCCTCAAAATAATACAAGGTCTAGTTTCAGCTCACTTTTTTTGTTTGTTTGTTTTGTTTGTTTCCATTTTTTAACGCTTCTCTGAAACTGCTTTCGGTACAGATGACCTTCTGACTGTCACTTTGTCTTTCTTTCACTTAACCTCTTAAAAGAATTTGTTAGTTCTATAACCCCTCCTCTACCTCCATCTCAAAATATTCTCTTCCCATGGCTTCTACGACATTGCTTTTTTTTTTATTTTCCTTATGCCTTCCTAGCCACTTCCTAGTCTCATTTGGATCTTTTCCCTATAATTCCTAGCCCTTAAATATTGCTGTATTTGAAATACTTTCCTTTATTCCCCCTATACACAATATCAAAGTGAACCTCATCCAAAACTATGGAATTGATGCCAGTAATTCTTATCTTTATTTCTGGTTTAGGTATCTTTATTGAGACCTGTAGTAGTTATCTATCACTGCATGACAAATTACCCAAAAACTTGGAAGCTTAAAACAGCAAGAATGTATAATCTCACACAGTTTCTGAGGATCAGGAATCTGGGAGCAGCTCAGCTGGATGTTAAGGCTCAAAATGTCTTAGAATATTACAGGAAATTTGTTGATAAGGGCTTCAGTTATTGGAAGACTTGACTGGGGCTGGAGGATCTTCTTCCAAGATGGCTCACATGACTGTTTTCGGAAGGTATCAGTTCCTTGTCTGTGAAGCTGTCCTCAGTGCTGCCTGTTTTCTTAAACCATGGCTGCTATTTTCTTTTGGAGTAAGTAATCCAAAATAGAGTAAGGAGAGAGGCTATGATGCTTTTTTATGATCTAGCTTCTGAAGTGACATAAAATCTGCCATATTCTATTAGTCACACAGACCAATGTTGATAAGGTGTGAGAAGAGATTGCACAAGCGAGAAATGTGGAGTTACCTTTAATTTGTTCTTCCCTCCATTCTATTGCTATGTCATCTCAATAATTTTTAAGTGCATTTAAAATTTTTTACCCTACTTTATTTTTCCTCCGTTTAGGTCACTGTCTTGTTGCCTATAACCTCTTTTCTCTCTCATCCTATTCACATCTCCTAATCCTGCAGAATGGGCATTATAAAATAGAAATCAAAAACATGTCATTTCATTGCCTGGAGCTAGGATCAAATTTATAAATCTACAAATGAAAAATACATTATTTTGGGAAATGGAAGGGGAATAAAAATGGCAAAGGTTGGCAGTACAGTAAGCTTCCAGATGAATCTAAAAGTCTTCTATAATATTGACTAAAAATGAAGATTTGAGTTAGTTTTTTCTTCAGTTGGATTCTAGATGTAACCCTCTAATAACTATATAGCTACAGTATCATTCAGCTGCTTAAGAATGGTGCATAAAGAAAAACATAACAAAATCCATAGAGAGCATGCCATTCTTTCTGCAATATAAATCATTTCAGAGGGTAATAGTTGCCAGCAAAATTACTTGATTTGCTCTGTGATTGAGAATAAATGAAATGCAATAAAAATAAAATTATGATATATTTATTACATCTTCATAAGGAACATCATTATTACTTCAAAGCAATGCTCCTATCCCTAGTCTTTTCTATCTACTCTCTCTCTTAACTGCATTTTCTTCAATATATACAAACATTACACATATTAAAAAAGAAGAAATAGAAGTATCCTTAACAAATGTTTTTCATGCATGTGCTGTAGGTTATAGTGCTATGCTATTTATACAAGCTGCCTCAATTTTTAATATTAATGACATTATGAATGTGATAGAATGAGCCAGGAGAATTGTGAATTGTGTAATTATGCATCATTGTTATTAGACATAGGATTCGCTGACACTTGACCTAAAGAGACCTTAAGGCCATCTCATCCCACTGCCTCATTTCATAGGTTAGGAACCTGGAACCTAAGGGAAAATAATGAAGTAGTTTTTAAACAAGTAATAATTGCAAACATGAAAGCAACAGGCTAATTTCAGAAATGTACTTCATAGGAAAGGACCAGTGGCCTAAGAGAAGCCTATTCTAATAAATGAGAAAAATTAAAAGTATCAAATCATATTTTATATAGATGATAAAAAAACACTTATAAATAGGAAGCCCTGGGGTGTGTGCAGAGGGGGAGAATATTTGACAAGATGATTCATAATCATGATTATTGAAAATATGTAGCAAATTAATAAAAAGTAAATATGAATTATTTCAGCAAATCATAAAATCATTTATTTTAGGAAATAAATACCACTAACTGTGGTGATCAACTAAGCTGAGACAATAATTGGTAATGTTATCTAGATAAGGAAACTGCTGAGTGGTAGGGCATTGCCCTGTAGGATTCAGTCAGGAAACTGAATTTACTGGAGAAAATCTGCATTGTGGAATTTGTAACAGTATTTTATTTCACAAATAATAATCCCAGGTTGTCTGCTTGGGAATATATAAGAAATGATATGAAAGGCATACATACTTTTTTTTATACCTTGTTAAATAAAAACTGTATACTATTACTAATACTAGTACTTACCATACCCTGGATATGATAACTTAAGAATTAAGTATCATAAAGAATACTGTTATTCAACTAATACTTCTTTCCTGCTTGAGGAATGCTCCCCTAAGCCTTGTCTTATCCTTGACTTCCAAAACCAAATTCATCCACATCATCTCCAAATCAGCTCATCCTCTAAATTTTCATGTTAGTAGCAATTTTTCATTTTCTCAGAGTATTCAAGCTAATCACTTGGAGCCAACTTTTCATTTTCCTTTAACTATATCGTGTAAGTCTTGGCATCTTTTCCCCTGTTTCTCTCTTATGTATCCTTCTTTTTTGGTTCTTCTACCATTCCAGATTCTAATTACCTCTTACCTCCTGGCTTGTGTCAATTCCTTCTTAGTTTTCATCCTCTCTCTCAGATGAATAGATCTAGAGAGTCAGAAAGTTCTAGTGGCTATATAATCTCAAGCAAATTGTGAAAGTCAACATGTAATTTACTGAATACCTACTGAATGCCAGGCACCATGCTGGACTTAGATAAGGATGAAACATAAGAGTTGCTTTGTCTTTACTCCAGTGCATCACCATTAGTTTAACTCAACCACCCTATTTCCATTGCCTTTTAGTGCCCTTTACACTTTTGCTAACATGCTTAATACTTTCTCATTTCAAATCCCATTTCCATTAGAGATTATCTAAATGATGTGGTCATTATTTCCTTTATTTTGTACCAGACTCCCTCTTAGGCCACTGCCCAGCATACAGAAGAGCTACCTTTTTGCTGATGGTCTCTAATTTAATCCCTTATTAAAATGGGAGGGGTTTGCAGACTTCACTCAGTGGGCCTCTGTACTGAATAAATTGTCCCAGGCTGTTCCTTTAGCAGGTCCTTCCTTCCTTTTTTCTTTCTTTACTTCCTTCCTCCCTCCCTCTTTCTCTCCCCCATCTCTCCTCCGTCTCTCCCCCTCCATCCCTCCCCCCTTTCTCCTCCCCCCCACCTTTTCTTTCAATGTACAAATGGTATACTTTATAGAGAAACTGCTTTTCATCAAAGGAGAATGATAGTGTCATTTATAAAATCTAGACAAGGATAAGTCACAACATGTTGATTTGGAGGTGCTTTAGGGCTGTTTGAGATGAATAACCCATAATTTAGCTGGAAATGTGGATTGGAGGTTTGGAGGTGGGTTTAGACATTGAAACTGGAGAAACATATTTGAGAGTCATCAGGGGTTCAGTGATGGTTGGCATTGTCTGTAAAGAAGGCTAGTCCCTGCAACCCTAAAGAATGTCCTGAAGTTTGGGACAAAGATATAACCCTGGGGAATTATATTCCCACACTGATGCCCAGTGTGGAGACTGAAAATGATCAGAGAAGTGTGGAAAAAGCAAAAATGATTTCACCACATATATCCTCAGTATGACCAAGTCTTCTGTAGTTTTCAACCTGCTTTTTTTTTCTATGTTGTTTTTCCTCTTTATATTTCCTATATTTATGTCATGCTCTTCTAACTATTACCCGATTATTTCCATGCTTCCTGCAACCCGTGCTTTCCTTTTAATTCTCTTTCAGGTTTGACCTCTGGAAATGAACTTCATCTTCTAAGACAGATCCCAGGTCTGCTCTCTGAACTTACTTTTTGTGCTTATTTTCCTTTCTTTTCCATATGCTTAATATATGTTTCTTATCCATTTGCTAGGTTTGTTTGTTTGTTTGTTTGTTTTTTGAACCCAGACCATGTTTGTTGTTGTTGTGGCTCTTCTGTTGCTGGTATTTAGTTGGTGTTTAAAAAATGCTTTTCGGATTGACAGCATGATCATGACTTCAGCCTTAGTCACTGCTCACCTCTCCCACCTTTACTTTTTATTTGCCTATCTCCATGTAGGAAAATAAAAACTTGGAAACATAAACATATTAGCCTTTCGCAGAAAAAATGGAGAAAGAGAAAAGGCAGTTCTTTTTAAGCTGATGTGTGTGACAGTAATCCAAGAAGTGATCTTTTGTTTTCTTATCTAGATTAAGTTGTAGAAAGGTCTGGCAGTAAAAGTAAACACTTTCTATGCTCCTCCTAAGTTTGCTGTTATCTGTTATTGAAGCATGTTTATTACCAGGATTCCTTTCTGTTTTTTTAGGCCTAAATACATAATGCATGCTAAAATCTAATAGAAAAAATAAAATTAATTATTTTGGGCTATCCTATAATTCCACCATGTGCATGGATAAGAGTTGAAGTTATGGTAACTAAAAATAAACTTTATAACTCTCTCAAAAGTTTTATTTAGAGAAGTGTCTATGATAGGGCCTTTAATACATTTTTAGGACTTTAGTACTCTCTTTTTTTGGCTAGGGGATAACATTCACTATTCACAACAACCATAGCTTGGAGGACAAGATGGTAATTAATTTTGATGCATGCGCATGTGCATCTGTGGGGGAGAGAGAGAGAGAGAAAACACAGAATAGCTAACCATATACACTTAAAAACAGGCTCCTAGCTGTTACCATTTTATTGATGCTTGTGCTGAATCATTTAAAATTATTTTTTGCAGTAATGTGCATCTCATCCTACTCAAGTCTTTCAGTTGTCTATTTCTGCTATTGACATTTTAATCAACTAAGGTTTTCTATTGAACTGTTCCCTAATTTTCCTTCAACTGTCTTCACTCCATCAGGAGTAAAATACATGAGTAGGTAAAAGCCTGTGGTTTACATATGTATATCCTTGTTTTCTTTCTTGTACGTGAAACATATGATTTCATTTCCTTTTTCAAGTTTTCTTATCTGAGGCTGAATTTCCCCAGCATTACATCCTTAGTGGTGTTTCCTTAAATTCCAACCAAGCCAAAAAGCATCTTTCAGCATATTCACAATCATAAATATCTCCAGTGCTTATCAGGCCATTTTGTGACAGTATTTCATCAATCGATCCTTAACGACTCTGTGTAATAACCAATGTTATCCTTAGCATCAAAGGCCCAAATAATCCTTTAAGAGCCATAAACCATTTTAACGAATGTGGTTCCTGCCCACATAACTGAAAGGTAGGTGGATATCTTCACTGCACAGCTCAGATTCTGTATCCCTCCATTATGACATACATCCTCACACATATCTCAGCCCAATCTCTGCACACCAGCCACTGCGGGATTCTGCTCGCAGTCTCTTCACAGGTTTGAGAAAGTTGTTACTGGCAGCATTTGAGTGTCTTAAAGTTTGCTGCTACAGATCTGGATGTATTTTAATTATAGCCTGCATACATGAAGAAGGGCCGTTTCATTTTTATGAGAAACAATATATCGTCTGTATAAAATTGACCTTGTGCTAGAAAAGAAAGAATGAAAATCATGGAGAATGCAGATCAACAATGTTTATGGGCAAGAAGGAGATATTTTTTAGCAAGAGACCAATCAGTGAAATGTCCTCTAAATAGTCCTCCTAATTAAATGTAACTCTTATTTTTTTAAGGTCCCAGTTTTATTTGTGTCCTTATCAAATAAAAATAGTTTGAGGTGCCATATGTTTATCTTTCCACGAAGTCATAAGGCACATCACAGACAGAGGTGACCCTGAGCCAGATAGAGAATCAGGGCTTCCTTTTCACTTCTTCAGTAATAAAATCCCCAGGATAGCATTCCTGATGCCAGTGAGATAACCTTTCCTCCTTCCTAAGACCTTCTAGATCATTAAAGACTGTTCCCAAGAGAACTGGGTTAAAAGGAGGAAGAAAATCTTCCTTTTGTTTTCTTCTCCTTTTCTATTTTTGAGATTACCTTGCTCATGTGTTGTTTCACCTTTTTCATTTTCTGTTTCTGTCATGTCTTTGATCCAGTCCTGGAGTCCCATGGGAATCTATACAGTGGACTAAATGGCCTTAAAATTCCTGATGGCAAGTAGTGCCATTTTGTAACTTCAACCCGCAAGAAAAAAGACTCTCCTTAAAATCAAGAGAAAACTGTTCTAATCTCATTCCTTTACAGAGTTGGCAATGCCAGTTTGTTTTAAGAACTTAATGCTGGGGAAGGAGAGCACATTTTATGAATGAACTCAGGGAAGACACACTGGGTTTGGAAACTTGAGGGAAATGGCCAAACTTGCCCTCAGTCGTTCCCAGCATTCCTGTTTCAGCAGTGCTGGCAGGGAGAGCTGGCATTCTGCCTTCTCGGTTAACACAGGCAGTGGTTAAAGCTTTTCATGGTTTCCAAACTAGAACAGTCTCAGAAATAACCTGAATGTAAATGCATATTTGGTGACTGATTTGATAAAATTTTGGTATTAAGTGATACAAAGAAACTATGTCATGAAATTCCGTACCTTTTTACCTACTCGCATCATTTAAAATATTTGTATTTTCTGAATGTTGAGATAATCAGAGGAGAAATAGTGTTTTATTTTCCTTACCCAAGTTAAAGGCTTTTATTTTCTGAATCAGAAATTTAGAGCAATCATTGTCAAGGATCTCTCACCCTCTTTGTCACTGAGTATGTTTTCTTTTTTATTATTGATACTATTCAGAGTGGTAATAACTTCTTTGGAGGAATAATGTCACACTTGCTAGATGTAAAATTAAAATTTCAGTAAATACAGTAAGTTCAGTAAATATAGTAAAATTTATCTGTACTTCTAGGTACCAGAAATAACCATTTTATAATTTGGTTGCATATTCTTATGAATGCCATAGATAGGTAGATGGATAGATAGCATAAAAAATATTTACATTTGCACCCATGCTTATTATTTTTGACAAAACTGTGCTTGCATTAAGCATACTCTTTTAGCTGATTTAAATATGTGTGTGTGTATATATATTTATATACACACATACATACATAATGTCTTTCTGAATCACTATTTGAAGATCTTCCCATCAGAAAAATACAGTGCCCTTGCCACCCTGGCTCCTGTTTCTCTGGGACTCCCTGCCTGGTCATGGTCTGTGAGTCTCTTTGCTTACCAGCTGCTTTGAAACTGTGACCAGACATCAATAAAATGAGCATTAGCTTAGAACAGTTCTTCCCCACTCATCAAAAAGAAAATTCTGCCTTTCAGAGCTATATCCCGAGATCTAGGGATTCACAGGCTTACCTCTGGTCACCCTGTATGGGACAGAAATGTTCTAGCCCAGGGCTCTGAGTCCAGGTTCTGCAGGCAGTGGCTGTGTCAGGGAGACACAGAAAAGAGTGCTTCTGGGACAGTCGTACATGGGAGAGTAGCCTGGGTGGCAATGAGTGGAGAGATGACTGGTTCTCTGTGAATAGCTAAAGACAGAAGAGCTTCTGAGTCATCTGGAATCCTTCCTATTAGAAAGGCTTGGGTGTAGGAGTACCAGAGGTTTTAGCAATTATATTAGTAGCCTGGCATCACCTAATAGGAGTCGTGCCAGAGTCTTTGGAGTACTTATCATTACTTTGAACGTATTCATTGATTTTTCTTCCTCCTTTTAGAGGAGTCTGGCAGAAAGAATTATCACATTGTCAGGAACTATTATGGAGAATAGAGGCCATGTGGGCAGATGATGGAAATCACCCATCCATCCCTCCATCCATCCACACACTAGCAAATATTTAGAGTGCCGGCACCATGTGGCAGACTCTTTACTAGGCACAAGGAATCAAAGATGCATTGTATTGCCTGCTGAATCTCCTTGAAATTTGGAACAGCAAGTGTGCTTTGTTACACATTGAAGTCAGTTGCTAGTGAAGCCAAGAATGTTAAATATTAAAGAAAGTTCAGGATATATCTAGAAATAGCATTGCTGCAGTCTGCAAAACCTACTGACATGAAATTCTCATTTAAGTACATGAATATTGGGAATCTGGGGCATACATAAATAAAGAATTCACCTGATACATTTCAAAAACTGCCTTCTGAACTATTTAATTAACAACCTATGAAAAATATACTCTTGAGACCTAAGTGGATAATAGATGTCACCTTTGTTCTATAAAAATGCTTTGCTACCCATAAAACTTAATTTTAAAATGAACAGTCAGCATTTGCAACAAGCTGTCTCTCTCAAAGTTCCACCTATCCTGGTTTGACACAAATAATGAAGAAGGGCAACATTTACCCTCATTGCTACGGCAGGCAATTTTATTTATCATTGGATTGTAAGGTGTAGTGTTGTCTCCAGAGTATGAAGATTGACAGGGCAGATGGTCTTTATTGTTCCTAAAGGTCTCTTTAGTAAATGACACACTAATTCCTTAGTACTTTCATCTATCTACCCTCCCCATGCAATTAAAATTTGGTGACACATTTTTATGGTCACTAAACGGGCATAAATTAGCATTAATTAGGGGTATTGTAAGGTAATTCCCTAATAGAAGTTACATGCAGATGGGAGGAGCACAAGGACTGCTAATAAAGTTCTCAAAATCACCTCTAACACTTTCACAGCATGGAGGTTATGCTCCCATCTTCGTAGGTTAGGCTTTGCAAAAAAAGAAAGAAAAAGTCGAATCTTTGTACTGATTGTATGTTTTCAGATGTTCCTACTCTGTTTCCCCCTCCCCATACCACCTGAGCCCGAGACATATAGATCTTTGGTAAGGAACACAGGCTCTTTGGATTAATGAATTCATTACTTAGTCAATAGGAGACATGCCTTTTAGACTTTCATCCTGCGTGCCAGGGTCTAAGGATTCTTCTGCTGAGCTAATGGCTTCAGGAAGCCATTAGGTGGAAACCACAGTGAAGCATTTAAAGAGGTTTTGAAACTAGATCAGAGGCTAGCTGTCATCCTTAGGAAATTCCCTCCTCCCAATATCCGAGGTATCAGTTTAAATTGCTGCTATCAGATGGGCAAGAATTATTTCTACCTTTTAGCATTCTTGTGGTCTTATAGAATGCAAGTGGCTGACCTCCCAAAGACTGATTCAGTGCATTGATAATAACAAAAGGAAATTAATGTTAAATCAGCTATTTATGTTCCCCAATATAAACCAAGTGGTGGGGTAAGGAAGTGTTTAGATAAAGAAAAAGAGACATTTGGGGGTTGGGAGGGGGAAGGGAGGGAGGGACGGGCAAGGCCTAGCTGGATATGTCATCCCAGTGTATCCCAGCACTCACCTAAGTTATCGTGTGACTCAATTTCCAAACTGATGATGAGGAAATGTCCCTGAATTACACCATAGAAGGCAGTAATGCCATTTTGTAACAAAGTACTACATTCACTAATGCCAAATGCTATTCTTGACCCCTAGTTAGAGCAAATAGAGCAAGGAAGAGGATGGCAGGTGTGCTCTAATAAGCTTAACTTTACATTTGTGCCCAGTACATGTGGAAGATCACAGCTATCTTCAAGACTTATCTTCTGCTCCTGCCTGCATGCCTACATTTCCGCTTTCAGTGATAAGATTAGTGATCAGCAGCATTTTGGAAACTATTTTCTCACACCCTTCCCTTCCCTTTCAAAGCTGCATGAACTGCATAAGTAGGCAATATATGTTTTGGACATGGGAGAGATGATAAAAGGTCACTGGGATGGCTGCCTAGGTCTCCTTTATAAACATTTAGTCTCATTTTTTTTTTCCCCCTCCATGGTTGCTTTCTCATTTTAAACAGGGAACTGGGAATATTTAATATGTACCCATTCCTCAGAACCCCTAATCTTGTGTCATGAAATATTTTGTATTAGCTAGTAGTCTTATGTAAATTCTAAATGCTGATTTCAAGGTTTGTCCCTCAAACAGAAGTTCTTATGCATCAAAGGAATCTGCACTTTTAAATCTCTCATTCTGTCCACTTTTCAACTCATCTGGCTTAATGGAGCTCTTGTAACTCTTTGATATGATTTTCACCACTCATAACCTTTATACCTTTTAGAATTTTGTGCATGATGCTTAGTCCTTACCTTGTCAACAAGAAATAGCAGTACTGGTTTCTGCTGTTGAATATTTCACATTAAAATTCACAATATTTAATGTTTCTTAGGGAAGAAATTGGCACAACATCTCTATGGTGCATCTGCTGGGTATGGCTGTCAGTTATTATAATAGGGTTTCTAACAAATGACACGTCAAAGCCTTGACTTTCAAAGCCCTTATGCAGAGTGTCAATCATTTACTCTCTGCTTGTTCAAATGAGCATTCTTCCAAGAGCACCTTTAAGGAGTGTGTGCCCTGACTTTTCATCAAAAATTCTTTCTGTCCTTATTTTATCTTGTGGAAAATCTCCCCTGTAATGGAAATGTGGAAGGACAAAAATGATCAATTTTGAGTAATAATGAAGCATTTTAAACAATAATGTTCAGTATTCTTTGTTCTAAATTCTGAGCATTGTTGCTTGTTATCTCGTCTTTCCCCCACTGCTCCTCTGACACGTACTTCTTTCCAAATTTTCTATAAAATTTGAATAATTGTCTACATTGAACACCTATATCAAATTGAGAAAGTTTCAGCTTTAAATTTAAAAATGAAAGCACATATTTAAACAATGGAAATAAATAGAAGATATAAGTGCTTCTGACTCAGAAACCCTGAAAAATTATTTGGTTCACCAGGATTCTGAAACAAATCAGATGATCAGTAGTCATAATTATTTATAGTTAATAGTACATGGTATGGTGGTGTTGGTTACTGGAGTCTGAATACAAATCTGGATTTCGATTGGGAAAGTAGGTATTAATTTTAGAAAACAATTTCTGGAGACAGTTACTTAAAATGGAGGCATGCTATATTTTTTTTCAAAACCGTAATTTCACTCTTCCCATTAATTGGTTAGCATTAAGCGGACATTTTTTATGTCAAATAATGAATATCTTCTATACTAATTTTCTGAATCCTAAAAAAAAAAAAAACAAAAAACTTTTGAAATCAGTAACATATTGACTTCCTTTCTTCCTTTCACAAATAAAGTCAATGCCTACTATGTGCTCAGTACTAGAAATGCATGGCCTCTTGCCAGACATCCTAGTAGAGATACAGATTTGAACAGAAACAATGTTAAACACTGAACACCCTGGTTAATAGCTTTTCTTGTATATTTTCTTTCCTGGAGGTTAATTGAAGGTGGTTTGGACAATTCAAACATAAAGAAACTAAGTGTTCTATCTAGTAACACAGAACTAATAGTTGTTATTGGTTTTTTTTTTTTTTTGGTCTTTGTTTGTTTTGTTTGCTTGCTTGTTTGTTTTGCTTGTTGTCCTCAGCTTCTTGTCCTCAAGAAGTGCACATGTGGGCTCCTGGTGACTCTTTATTAAACATGTAACCTGTTTCTTTTAGTTGGCTCACTAGGCAATAAAGTTGTTGGCCTGGTTGTTGTTGTGGGTTTTTTTGTTTGTTTGTTTGGTTGGTTGGTTTGGTTTGGTTGTGTGTGTGTGTGTGTGTGTGTGTGCTCTTTTTTTTTTTTTTTAATATATATTTCTTGGCTCTCAGTAAATACTGGATAACAAGTCAGAAGAATGAACTGAAACAACCTGTTGAAGATGTTCAGGAGTTGCTCCCCCAAATATAGTACCTGGGTAGATTATCTTAAGCTGATGGAGTTTGAGAACAAGACAGAAGCAGGAAGGTCACTCTGACCTGCCCACTCTTGCCCTTCTTCCCTGAAGGCAGGAAATAAACTCTCTCGAGTGAAAGATATCCAACCTCTACCAGGAGGATAGAAGATCTCCTTATCACCAGAGAAACGGAATTTAGAGCCCCAAAGGCTGTTTAAACAAACTTTGTTAAACTAACTCTTCCAAGTTACTTCTTCACCATTTACTGTCCCCTAGCCCAGACCTCCTTGTCTTGTCTATGCTTCACAAATTTATTGTTTCTTTGTCTATAAGGTATAAAGGCTTCCTACTCTGGTCACTTCAGGTCCCTTCAGGCTCTTATTCTCTTGTGAAGGCTCCCATGTACATGTAACAATTCAATAAAATCTACATGCTTTTCTCCTATTAATCTGTCTTTGTCTATTTCATTTTTCAGATCTAGCCAGAGACCTTAAGAGGGTCAAGGTAAACTTTATTTCCCCTATTCTCTTCCATAATCAGTAAATTTAACCTTTTTAAAAATTGATTTAGACTTCTAAATTTTCTGGAACTGAGATCCAAATCAGGAGTGCCAGATTCCCACAGGAAACTTGTTTTTTACTTGCAAAAGTATTAACAGAAAACCTAAAGAGAAAGCCTTCAGACAAACTTCGTGGGCTCAGGAGATTTAAATACAATCTGGGAAACACTTTTTTGCTTTCTTATCTAAACCAACCCTATAAACCTCATGAGGTTTGGCTTTCACTAATGTTTATTCCTTTTCCTCGGTGACAGGCAGCAAGCATCTCCTCAGGAAGCACTAAGTATGCTTTCAGCATGTATTAAGAAATAACTATTTATTTACAGGTATTTCTGAGAGAGAGGGAGTGAACAAAAAGGGGGATAGAAAGAACTGGGCATCTCTTGCCAGAATCTGACAGCTTGAACTTTATGAAAGATAAAAAGTTTTGTGTATATATATGTGTCAGCCATGGAAACTTTAGTTTATGATGTAGAAAAAAATAGATTTTCCATCCTCAAAAATCTTCCCAAGAAATGAATAAAAACTCTCTTAATTTATATGAGAGAAGGTAACTTAATTATGTAAATCAACAGGAGATTGACCCTGCTGTGAATTTTTAATAATATACTAATTGCCTGATAAGGAAATCAAATTAGACTTCAGTGGTAAATTTTTGTCTGAGTGTGCCGGGAGTTACAGAATCAACTCTGTTTTTCAATAATGGTACTGGAGCTGATATTTAGTTTGTCAGATGAAAATACTAGTCTCTCTTCTGGCATGTGTTCTCTTGATTAAGTATTGACTTAAAATTTCACTGAGTCCATCTCAGCTCTTTCCTAATGATCTCGAAAATGAATCCCAGTTGTCTCATCTGCTTGTTTACAAGCCTATAGAAGAGTGACAATTGGTTAGCCATGAAAGCTGAGTGAGGATGACTTTTTCCCTTAAGCATTAGTAAGGAGGAAATTTTGTTCGTATACAGTCAGATTGACGCACAGGAAAAGGGGTCATTTGCCTGGTGGGTTTTTGCTATGGAAGAGCTACTTGGAACTTTGAATAACTTTTGCAGAGTACAAAGCTCTTCTCAGTCATATTTCTGTAAAATACAATTTTTTTTTTCTCCTCACTCTGTCTTTACTTCAAGAATCTTGGAGAAGAGATCAAAATAATTTCAGATAGAAGAACACCTTGACTTCTTAAATGGTAAAAAAAAGATTTTTTTCTCTTCCTATAAAATCAAGATAATAAGTGGAAGGAAAAACTTAAACCTAGATTTATAACAGGCAAAATTTCCAGGAGACTTAGTATGAAAATATATTGAAGAGGAAAGAAGAATTTTCTTTTGCTAAATTACTCTTACTTTACCATGCCTATTTTCTTGAAACATTGAAACATTGATCTTTCATTTTTAGAAAATTGCTAAGCACTGAAAATAGTTGATTCTACAAAGCATTTGGTCTTTATTCAACAAGTATTTATTGGGCCTACTTAGTTGAAAGGTACAATATTAAGGGGGATAGAAGTGGGAGTAGGGAGGGGAAAGAATCAGATATCCTTGGCAGAAGAGACAAATGCTAATACATAATCAATTAAACAATGAAAAAAATGCAAACTCCTCTGGAGCAGAAATACAAGTATTAGGCAAGTGTATTCTGGGGCTTACTTAAACCTGGGGACTCAGCTTTTCTTAGCAGGTTAGATAAAATTTCAGACCTGAAGGACCTGCAAGATCTATAGATGTTTGCTAGAAGGAATAAGAGGGAAGATGTTGTAGTTTGAGGGAACAGCATGTGTTAAAGCTCTGAGGTTGAAGCCAGCAAGACATGCTGGAGAAACAGACAAATCCTGTGTGGTTGGAATACTTAGTGCACGAATGAGGAGCAAGGTAGGAAGCTGAGAGAGACTGGAGGAGTGAGATCACACATGACCTGAAGTCCAAAACGCATGCTTAAGCATGGCTTGGAATGATGAAAAAAAATAGTCACTGAGGAAATATCCTTAAGCATTCATATGTGAAAATAATTCTGAATTGTGATAATGAAATTTGTGACAATAAAATTGTGACAATAAAAATTGTCACATAGATTATCTTGTTCTAACTCTCCAGTGTTTTTCAGAATACTCGTTCAAAGCAGAAGGGTTGAGGTCTTCTAAACCCTCAAAATCCAACATTTCCATATTCCTCCCTTGATTTTAGAACAGTATGAGAAGCACTTTTCTTTCTCAGATGTTATCTTATTCACTTCATCTAACAGATATGTTGGGAGCTCTGCAAAGACTATTACTCTGGAAACTATGGACTTAGAAGCCACTAACTCTCTTTACACTTTCTTTGAGGCTCATTTACCTTGTGTGCCAAAAATGCGAAATAACGCCTTTCTTTCAGAGTTTCTATGAGATTTGCCAGCAGTTTAGGCCATGGCCAACACTTGGTATGGTGAATACCGTTCCAAATGCTTTCATGTAAGATTGATTTCTCTTATCCTGACTACAACACTATGGGGTAGGATTTATTAATCCGTATTGCAGATTACGGAACAGAAACCCAGAGAGGCTAGAAAAATTGTTCCAGATTGTACAGCTAGTAAATAGCAGAGCTGCGATGGGAACCACTGCGCTGTACTGCCTCTGGCACAGAGTAGAGTAATAACAATATATTGTTTCTTATCCAAGACATCCAGTATCTATAAATTTAACTTTTGCATTTTTATTAGTGCTTATATATTTTAAACAGTCTATTGGCTGGTCAGATATTTTGGCGTGTCATTTATTTCTTGCAGCAAGTTAACAAGTAACATTAACTACCAAATCCTTGAGGGGTTGGGTTAGGTCAGAGCCTTAGGCTGCTGTTTCTAAGGGTCCAGGTGAGGGGACAAGCCTGACCATAAAGCTGCAATAATCGGGCCCCAGGCTTCCCAGAGAAAGACCTGTTAATGTTGGAAATCAGATCCACAAATGTGGAAAATATACCAGAGTTCTATTAATTAGTACTCTAAGCAGTAATTTTTGTTAAATAGAAGAGATGAGGGAATGAAAACCCTAAGATCTTGGGGTTGCCATGAGGATCAAGTGAGTTAATTAATATTGGTAAAGTATTTAGAACAGTGCACTCCATAAAGCGAACACTCGATAATAACAACTGTTGTTATTACCCTTTTTGGTACTAAATTCCATCCATCTTTTTTCCCAAACAGGACTTTAGTTGTTGTGAACACTAGAGAAAAATTTTTTGGTGTGTGTGTGGGGGGGGGTTGTTTGTTTGTTTGTTTTTAGTTTTGTTTTTTTGCTTACTCTAACACCCTGTACTCACGAAAAATCAAGCAACAGTAAATGAAATTTTGTTATTAAAAAACAGAGCTTTAAGATGCCCAAAGACTTGCCATAAAAAAAATGGACAGTTCTTTTATGAGAGGGGCATGCCTTTACCTGGTAGAAGAGTTGCAATTTGGAAAACAAAAACAAAAACAAACAAAAAGTCCCTAAAGATAAAGAATATACTTTGATATTTCCATTTAGAAAGGATTTTTAAAAGGCTTAAATCAAGAAGGGCAAGGAAAAAAGAGATGATAGCAACAACATTTTGGAAACTAGAAACAAAGAGTGGGCATGTGAGGGGTGGGGGAGGAGGTAGAGGAGATTCAGAGAAGCAAGCTGGATCCACTGCAGAATGCCAGAAAGCATAAGAATCAGAACCACCAGTTATTTCATAAATAACTGAAGGTACAAAGGGGTTATAAACAGAGCTTTGTGAAAGTCTATCTCTAATATAGATTTTAATATATTTACACAGAGTTTATATCTATGCCTGGTACAGAATTATTACATGCAATAATTAAAAAATTAATCCCTCCAAGAAATGCAAAAAAGATTGTTAAAGAAAGGTAGTTGTGAACATTAACACTGATCTTATAAATAAAGCTGTAACTATATTGGAAGATAACTGTTAAGAATTTTATGTGGGGGGGCAAGGAGGGAAAGAGGGTGAAGTCCTCAATTTTCATAGTAGGAAGTCAATAGTTATCACCTAAAATGGGAAAAAAATGAGAAACAGCCCAACAAGCATGTCATTTAGAAACATTAAAGTAGATATCAGAAGAAACAGTCAAAGGAGCTGAGAGTAGTTACCTCTGGGGAATGCAAATCAGCTTGGGGACGGTAAGAGAGAGAACAGCTACATTTTATTTCAAGTCTTGGAGAACGATTTGATTTATATAAAACCATATGTGTCTATATTTTTGATAGATACAAAAATTACATTAGAAAGAACAAAGAATACTCTTATATAGTAGGAGTAGAAATTCTTACAACAAAATAAAGCTAAAAGACGTATTAACAAGTACCCAAATTAAGGTAAAATAAATAAGGCTTGTAAGTGGTGGGATGCATTGGGGGAAGTTTGGCATATGTCAGGGGGCAACTAGCAGAAAAAGTAGGGAAATTGGTTATACAAGGGTATTTAACATCCTTCTGCTTCTTTAATGCTTTGCGCTTAAAGTAGCTTTAACATACTTTTGGCTCTTGACAAGCAGCCCGCTGATACTGGGCAATGCAATAAAGTGGTCTAGTCCAATGAGTCTGGTCATATATCACAGTAAATCCCTTGGCATGTAGAGTTGGTCACAGCTTGTGCAGTTGCTATTTCCCGTAAAATTATGGCAGTGATATATGTAGATATATTTTCAAGCATGCCCAAGAGTAAAATTTTTATTGTTTTATATGACAGATAGCTTATCACATAATCAGAGAGTTGGAATGTGCATTAAAGGTTATCTGACTCTACTCTGTTTAATTCTTAAATTTCCTGCATGGTATCCCTATTTAGTAAAAAATGCTTTCACCTATCTTATAGAATTCCCTCCCAGTAACTGTACCGTGACATCTTGGTTCCAGATTGTTCAGGATTGAAGAGGATGTGAACAGAGTGATCAGTTTCCAGAAGGCAGTGTTAGGTCATGGCATGGTCCTTTTAAAGGAGCTTGATATTAGATGATTTAGTGGAAATGGCAAGATGAACAAGGATGAGTTATGTGTAATCATTTTATAAAATTATTGGTTCCGCTTAATTTAACTGGTACCAGTATTCACTTAAGCCCTTGTTAACATGGCCTCCTCATTAGATTCTTGATTTTGAGATGTCTGTTTTTTAGCTGTAGACGTGGGTAATTTTCTCAAGAATCTACACAATTATCATATTATTTAAGTTTCATATTTAAGAAGGTCTTCTGTTGACTTCAAATATAAATGAAAATAAGCTGGCTAGGTACAACATTTTGGATTTGTAGACATGACATACTATGCAACTGTTAAAAGGAATGACGCATATTTGTATGTTCTAATATAGTAAAATAAACTGCTAACATATGTTTATGAATTTATCCTTAAAAAATGCCAAATAGTACATATAGAATAATGTAAGTTGAGATGGTAACTTTACAGTCCTTAGAATTACCTATGGTAAGTAGATAGTACATACTATATAAGCAGAGTTTTTATTTTTTTTAAGATATTTATTTATTTATTTGACAGAGACCACAAGCAGGCAGAGAGGCAGGCAGAGAGAGAAGGAGGGGAAGCAGGCTCCACAACGAGCAGAGAGCCTGATGCAGGGCTCGACCCCAGGACCCCAGGATCATGACCAAGCCAAAGGCAGAGGCTTCAACCCACTGAGCCACCCAGGCGTCCAGGGTTTTTTTTTTTTTTTTCTTTTTAATGAAAGATGTTATATATTTATTTGTTAGAAAGGGAGAGCAAGAGAGCAAACTCAAGTAGGGAGGACAGCAGGCAGAGGCAGAAGCAGGCTCCTTGCTAAGCAAAGAGCCCATGTGGGACTAAATTCCAGGAGCCTGGGATCATGACTTGAGCGGATGGTAGATGCTTAACCAACCGAGACCCAGGTGTCCCTATAAGCAGGTTTTAAAGAATGAAAATGATCTATCTTACTATTTTTACTGGGGGATATACAACTAGCTGCTAACACTGGGTACCTTTAGCTCATGCACGAGGGACCCAGAGATGAAGGGAGGAATTCAATTTTCATTTTATTCTATAATGTACATTGTAAACTTTTGATATTACACATGTTACTTACATTTAAAATAACTTTAAGGAAAAACATAATAGAAATATCAAGCAAACTTTTAAAAACTTAATATTCTAGAAAATAATTACGAGTAAAACTAATTTGTACCCTTGTATTAATTTGATTTTTCTGCTTGTTTACCACTCTATATTGTTCTTAATTTAGAAATTTTGATGAGGATGTATTCTACCTGATTAGTTTTAAATGTTGCTTAATCATATTAAATTTTTTTAGTCTTGTAAACTTGAACTTCTTTAGGTTCCCTTTTTCCTAATGTTTAATTGATTATGACTTACATTATCTCTTATTTTTCCTTTGGGAACACACATATTTTATAGTTTGAAACACCATGCTAAGTCTGCCAGAATGGTCACTTTCTCCAAGGTTCTTTTTTTTTTTTTTTCATTTAAGCATTTTTTTTTTAATTTAAACATATAATGTAACCCCACCACCCTCTCCCAACCTTCCTCCGCGCCCACCCCCCTCAGTTTGTTTTATGACATTAAGAGTCTCTTTTGGTTTTTCTCCCTCCTGATCCCATCTTGTTTCATTTTTTCTTTTCCTACCACCTTAACCCCCACCCCTGTTGCATCTCCACTTCCTCATATCAGGGAGATCATATGATAGTTGTCTTTCTCCGATTAACTTATTTCGCTAAGCATAATACCCTCTAGTTCCATCCATGTCATCGCAAATGGTAAGATTTCATTTCTTTTGATGGCTGCATAGTATTCCACTGTATATATATACCACTTCTTCTTTATCCATTCATCTGTTGATGGACATCTAGGTTCTTTCCATAACTTGGCTATTGTGGACATTACTGCTATAAACATTCAGGTGCACGTGCCCCTTCGGATCATTATGTTTGTATCTTTAGGGTAAATACCCAGTAGTGCAATTGCTGGGTCATAAGGTAGCTCTATTTTCAGTTTTTTGAGGAACCTCCATGCTGTTTTCCAGAGTGGTTGCACCAGCTTGCATTCCCACCAACAGTGTAGGAGGGTTCCCCTTTCTCCACATCCTCGCCAGCATCTGTCATTTCCTGACTTGTTCATTTTAGCCATTCTGACTGGTGTGAGGTGGTATCTCATTGTGGTTTTGATTTGTATTTCCCTGATGCCGAGTGATGTGGAGCACTTTTTCATGTGTCTGTTGGCCATCTGGATGTCTTCTTTGCAGAAATGTCTGTTCATGTCCTCTGCCCATTTCTTGATTGGATTATTTGTTCTTTGGGTGTTGAGTTTGCTAAGCTCTTTATAGATTTTGGATACTAGCCCTTTATCTGATATGTCGTTTGCAAATATCTTCTCCCATTCTGTCAGTTGTCTTTTGGTTTTGTTGACTGTTTCCTTTGCTGTGCAAAAGCTTTTGATCTTGATGAAGTCCCAATAGTTCATTTTTTCCCTTGCTTCCCTTGCCTTTGGCATTGTTCCTAGGAAGAAGTTGCTGCGGTTGAGGTCGAAGAGGTTGCTGCCTGTGTTCTCCTCAAGGATTTTGATGGATTCCTTTCTCACGTTGAGGTCCTTCATCCATTTTGAGTCTATTTTCGTGTGTGGTGTTAGGAAATGGTCCAATTTCATTTTTCTGCATGTGGCTGTCCAATTTTCCTAACACCATTTGTTGAAGAGGCTGTCTTTTTTCCATTGGATATTCTTTCCCGCTTTGTCGAAGATTAGTTGACCATAGAGTTGAGGGTCTATTTCTGGGCTCTCTATTCTGTTCCATTGATCTATGTATCTGTTTTTGTGCCAGTACCATACTGTCTTGATGATGACAGCTTTGTAATAGAGCTTGAAGTCGGGAATTGTGATGCCACCAACTTTGGCTTTCTTTTTCAATATTCCTTTGGCTATTCGAGGTCTTTTCTGGTTCCATATAAATTTTAGGATTATTTTTTCCATTTCTTTGAAAACATTGGATGGGATATTGATAGGCATTGCATTAAATGTGTAGATAGCTTTAGGTAGCATAGACATTTTCACAATATTTATTCTTCCAGTCCATGAGCATGGAACATTTTTCCATTTCTTTGTGACTTACTCAGTTTCTTTCATGAGTTCTTCATAGTTTTCTGAGTATAGATTCTTTGCCTCTTTGGTTAAGTTTATTCCTAGGTATCTTATGGTTTTGGGTGTAATTATAATAGGATTGACTCCTTAATTTCTCTTTCTTCTGTCTTATTGTTGGTGTAAAGAAATGCAACTGATTTCTGTGCATTGATTTTATATCCTGACACTTTACTGAATTCCTGTACAAGCTCTAGCAGTTTTGGAGTGGAGCCTTTTGGGTTTTCCACATATAGTATCATACCATCTGCAAAGAGCGATAGTTTGACTTCTTCTTTGCCGATTTGGATGCCTTTAATTTCTTTTTGTTGTCTGATTGCTGAGGCTAGGACTTCTAGTACTATGTTGAATAGTAGTGGTGATAGCGGATATCCCTGCCGTGTTCCTGACCTTAACGGAAAAGCTCTCAGTTTTTCTCCATATTGAGAATGATACTTGCAGTGGGTTTTTCATAGATGGCTTTGATAATATTGAGGTATGTGCCTTCTATCCCTACACTTTGAAGAGTTTTGATTAGGAAGGGATGTTGTACTTTGTCAAATGCTTTTTCAGCATCTATTAAGAGTATCATATGGTTCTTGTTCTTTCTTTTGTTAATGTATTGTATCACATGGATTGATTTGCAGATGTTGAACCAAACCTGCTGCCCTGGAATAAATCCCACTTGGTCGTGGTGAATAATCCTTTTAATGTACTGTTGGATCCTATTGGCTAGTATTTTGGTGAGAATTTTCGCATCTATGTTCATCAAGGATATTGGTCTGTAATTCTCTTTTTTGATGGGATCCTTGTCTGGTTTGGGGATCAAGGTGATGCTGGCCTCATAAAGTGAGTTTGGAAGTTTTCCTTCCATTTCTATTTTTTTGGAACAGTTTCAGGAGAATAGGAATTAATTCTTCTTGAAATGTTTGGTAGAATTCCCCTGGGAAGCCATCTGGCCCTGGGCTTCAAATTTGTTGGCATAGAGTTGCTCATAATATGTTCTTATGATTGTTTGTATTTCTTTGGTGTTGGTTGTGAACTCTCCTCTTTCATTCATGATTTTATTTATTTAGGTCCTTTCTCTTTTCTTTTTGATAAGTCTGGCCAGGGGTTTATCAATCTTATTAATTCTTTCAAAGAACCAGCTCCTAGTTTCGTTGATTTGTTCTATTGTTTTTGTTTGTTTGTTTGTTTGTTTATTTGTTGGTTTCTATTTCATTGATTTCTGCTTTGATCTTTATTATTTCTCTTCTCCTGCTGGGTTTAGGCTTTCTTTGTTTTTCTTTCTCGAGCTCCTTTAGGTGTAGGGTTAGGTTGTGTATTTGAGACCTTTCCTGTTTCTTGAGATAGGCTTGTATCGCTATATATTTTCCTCTCAGGACTGCCTTTTCTGTGTCCCACAGATTTTGGACCGTTGTGTTTTCATTATCATTTGTTTCTATGGTTTTTTTCAATTCTTCTTTAATTTCCTGGTTGACCCATTCATTCTTTAGAAGGATGCTGTTGAGTCTCCATGTATTTGTGCTCTTTCCAAATTTCCTCTTGTGATTGAGTTCTAGCTTCAGAGCATTGTGGTCTGAAAATAGGCAGGGAATGATCCCAATCTTTTGATACCTGTTGAGACCTGATTTATGACCCAGGATGTGATCTATTCTGGAGAATGTTCCATGGGCACTAGAGAAGAATGTGTATTCTGTTGCTTTGGGATGGAATGTTCTGAATATATCTGTGATGTCCATCTGATCCAGTATGTCATTTAAGACCTTTATTTCTGATGATCTGTCCATTTCAGTGAGGGGAGTGTTAAAGTCCCCTACTATCATTGTCTTATTGTCAATATGTTTCTTTGATTTTGTTATTAGTTGGTTTATATAGTAGTTGGCTGCTCCCATGTTAGGGGCATAGATATTTAAAATTGTTAGATCTTCTTGTTGGACAGACCCTTTGAGATATAGTGTCCTTCCTCAAATCTTATTATAGTCTTTGGCTTAAAATCTAATGATCTGATATAAGGATTGCTACCCCAGCTTTCTTCTGATGTCCATTAGCATGGTAAATTGTTTTCCACCCCCTCACTTTCAATCTGGAGGTGTCTTGGATCTAAAATGAGTTTCTTGTAGGCAGCATATGGATGGGTTTTGTTTTTTTTTTTATCCATTCTGAAACCCTGTGTCTTTTGATTGGGGCATTTATCCCATTTACATTTAGGGTAACTATTGAGAGATATGAATTTAGTGCCATTGTATTGCCTGTAAGGTGATTGTTACTGTATATTGTCTCTGTTCCTTTGTGATCTACTACTATTAGGGTCTCTCTTTGTTTAGAGGACCCCTTTCAGTATTTCCTGTAGAGCTGGTTTGGTGTTTGCAAATTCTTTCAGTTTTTGTTTGTCCTGGAAGTTTTTATCTCTCCTTCTATTTTCATTGATAATCTAGCTGGATATAGTATTCTTGGCTGCATGTTTTTCTCGTTTAGTGCTCTGAATATATCATGCCTGTTCTTTCTGGCCTGCCAGGACTCTGTGGATAAGTCTGCTGCTAATCTATTATTTTTACCATTGTATGTTACAGACTTCTTGTCCCGGGCTGCTTTCAGGATTTTCTCTTTGTTGCTAAGACTTGTAAATTTTACTATTAGATGATGGGGTGTGGACCTATTCTTATTGATTTTGAGAGGGATTCTCTGCACCTCCTGGATTTTGATGCTTGTTCCCTTTGTTATATTAGGGAAATTCTCTACAATAATTCTCTCCAATATACCTTCAGCTCCTCTCTCTCTTTCTTCTTCTTCTGGAATCCCAATTATTCTAATGTTGTTTCATCTTATAGTATCACTTATCTCTCGAATTCTCCCCTCGTGATCCAGTAGTTGTTTGTCTCTCCTTTGCTCAGCTTCTTTATTCTCTGTCATTTGGTCTTCTATATCACTAATTCTTTCTTCTGAGTCATTTATCCTAGCAGTAAGAGTCTCCATTTTTTATTGCACCTCATTAATAGCTTTTTAAATTTCAACTTGATTAGATTTTAGTTCTTTTATTTCTCCAGAAAGGGCTTTTATTTCTCTGGACAGGGTTTCTCTAATATCTTTCATGCCTTTTTCGAGCCTGGCTAGAACCTTGAGAATCATCGTCCTGAATTCCAGATCTGACATATTACCAATGTCTGTATTGATTAGGTCCCTAGCCTTCGGTACTGTCTCCTGTTATTTTTTTTGTGGTGAGTTTTTCTGCCTTGTCATTTTGTCCAGATAAGAATATATGAAGGAGCAAATGAAATACTAAAAGGGTGGCAAATACCCCAGGAATATGTGCTTTAACCAAATCAGAAGAGACCCCAAGTTGTGGTGGGGGGAAAGGGGGTAAAAAGAAGTTCAGAAAAGAGAGAAAAAAAATTAAAAAAAAAAAGAGAACACAAATAAAGAGAAAAATATAAAAAAAGAA
>RCUC01159579.1:0-78994 GCA_003697995.1 Taxidea taxus jeffersonii
CCCCAGAACCCACTTTCCTGGAAAAGACCACCCTACTTCGAAGAAATCCCCACCTTGAGTGGTGAATATTCCACTTCTTGCTTAACAACGGTCAAAAGACAGAAAACCAAAACCCAGTGGGCAAAACTCTCCCTTGTGTTCACCTGCTCTCACATTTCGAGAGTATACTTTGGTTTTAATAAACTTTCCTGCTTAGACTGCTCTTCTGCTGTGCTGTGCCTGTCCTTGAATTCTTTCTCCTGATAAGACAGACCAAGAGTCTCCTGCAACATCTTTTGAACCGGCTGAACCTGAGATTCCCCCAGTCCACCTGGCAACAAAATCATTTTAGGTGTTTGTATGTGTACTAAAAACTTCAGTTTGTTTAAATTGCACTATAAGAACTATTATACATGATTTGTTTTGTACCATAATGTTTGTTTTCTATTTTCTTTTTTCTCTCTCACTCTTTCTTTCTTCATTTTTGGCCATTTATTTGGATTGAGGTTCCCTTCAGTATTTCATTATTTTTTCTTAACTAATATGAGAGTTATGCTTACTACGTCTTCATAATTTTGTGGCTGCCTTTAGAGTTTTAATATTCACTTAAAATGTTTGAGCACAAATATTTTTACCTTTTTTTCTGGACAATATAATGATCTGAAAATTATTTCACTCCAAAGCCCCTACTGTCCCCCCCTACTCCTAATAACACACTATGGCTCAAAACCCTGGACTTCGGTTCTTTCTACCTTGGTTCCTTTAACCACAAAACCTAAATGTTTTCTTTGACATTTGGATTCATGTTATGTTTAACATTTACATTATTTATCTTCATTTCATACATTTGCTACTTTCTTCCTGGTTTACGAAGACCCAATTTTTAGAATCCTAGATACAGACAAACACAGGCAGATGCTGATGACATTGTTCTTCACCTCACAGATGTTTCTGTTATTTCTGCTATATATATTTTTTAATTTCCAAAAGCTGAGCTATCTCTTTTAAACTCTTGGTGTTAATATATTATCCAGGAAGAAGTTGGTCTTCATGGGGCACCTGGGTGGCTCAGTGGGTTAAGCCTCTGCCTTCAGCTCAGGTCATGATCTCGGGGTCCTGGGATCGAGCCCTGCATCGGGCTGTCTGCCCAGCAGGGAGCCTGCTTCCCTCTCTCTCTCTGCCTGCCTCTCTGCCTACTTGTGATCTCTTTCTCTCTGTCAAATAAATAAAGTCTTAAAAAAAAAGAAGAAGAAAAAAAAAAGAAGAAGAAGTTGGTCTTCACATCTAAGTTTGGAGAAAAACCGGAAACAAGCCCAGCATCTTGAATGAAAAGAATAGCAGGTAAATTTCTCAGAGGAATATTTATTGTGTAAGATGCCAATATCCATAAAGTATTGAAAATTTGGGGAAATAAAACAACTTAAATTTTTTTAGCAAAAGGTAGTGTGTAAGTTTTCCAAAATAGCCCTCTGACCCAGCAAGTTAGGAATGATGCATGGCGGGGATGGTGTAGACAGTTGGGTATTAATTACTAACAGAGGAATGTCTGTAAGCATGACATCTTCGTAAAGATAGAAAGACCCCTACTTATGAGAAGTAAAATAACTCTTTATATATTTGAAGGCCTGTCACAACAAAATAAATTTCATCAGTAAACAGTGTTTAAAATACCATTTTCTCTGAGTTGATTCGTATTTTGTTTCACTGGACTGTCATAACAATTACTGACTTCTTTACCCAGTAATGGCTATTGATATTAAGGCTTAAGTTAAGAATGGGACTTTTTCTCTTAATGCCACTCATATACATTCAGAAGAAGATAGAGTTGAAAGTTAAATGTTTCTCACTGAGGGAAAAAAAAAAATCCTTTAATTTTCTGCCCACTAGAGTGTTGCCATCTCATGTCATTTTAATATGCAGTTAACCAGAGGATGGAAATGCTATGATTTATTGTGACAGGGTAAATAAAGCAATAAGAGCAAATCTAATTTAAGCATGCATCACTGAACATGCCTTTTCACTCCCGCTTGATAGCTACCCAAAGTGATCCAACAGAAAATAAAAGGCGAGATGCATTAAAAGTGGGAGCCTGGCTTTCCAGTGCACTGAGAGCCCGTTGTGTAGTTCAGGGTTCTGCACCTTCTCCTGACTTCTGACTGAGAGCTGGGAAAGCCTTATTATGACCTTCTTAAGCATTTTTTCACTTCCTGCTGCTCTTTGAACCATTGAGTATAGCTGATTCTTCTATCAGGAACCCTAGATTTGAATGTACTAGCTGGGGGTTCCTGGACAAGTTCCTTAACAAGCTATGCCTCCATTCCCAAGTCTATAAAATGGAGATGCAAATCATGTCAAATGAACACAGGTTTGGGGGTGTTGAATGCGATAATACGCGTAGAGCACTTAGCTATTGTCTAGTAGTTATAAAAACTCAGTAAATACTAGTCATTTTTATTAATATTAAACTTAACTATAAGTTAAAAAAAAGCCTTGAATAAGTGGAAACACCAAATTTAACACCTTGCTCTCAAACAGAAAAATAATCTGAAAACAAGCAACCTGTCTTCCAGGCTGCCAATTAACCAGATTCAAGGGGTAAATACTTAAGACTCCCATGTGAAATGTGTGTAAATCTGATAGCTCCTCACACTCAGTTTGGCTAGGGTCAGTCTTTATTTTGAAAGCCACATCACTCTCCTTGTTTTTCCCCTTCTCTCATATGTCTACTAGCTTTCTTTTCAACATTTTCTTGATAACCTTACTTTCTATTACCAAACACCTTGAGTAAAGCATTATCATAAACAAAAAAAGAAAGAAACTAAACAAGATTTTCTCTAAGAAGAATTCTACTTTTATTTCTGGGCCAACACACTCAAATTCCATATGGATTTTGAAAATCATGATATACTTTCAACCATTACAAAAGACTGTTTTGTGCATGCACGCAAAACAAAACAAAACAAAAAAGAAAAGTAAAAACACACTTTTCAATGTAGGCCAAATTGTGTTATTGTGGTGGTTATTGATGTTCTTATTGAGAGCCTAGAGCATAATTTTGGCTTTTTCACATTCTATAAATGATTGGAAAATCTGATGAGATGGTGTTTTCAAGGAACCCTATGGCATTAATGTCATAGCACAAGTAGAAAAACAGGGCCAGGACTGATTAAGGAGGGCTGACACTGGGCTGAGTGGTTTACAGGTATTTGTTTAATACAACCACCAGATGAGAAATGCTACTAACTGCATTTTTTACAGAAGAAACTGAAGGTTAAGAAAATTGCTCAAGTTCACATAGCCAGAACTTGAAGCTAAACTTTGGACTCAGGTTAACAACTGCTAGTTCCCAGTATGCTAATAATATTTCTGTTGAGTAGCCTGCATTGTTACTGAACAGAAGACCACAGAGGCCTGAATAGTTAACTTTCTAATAAGTTCACAATCTCATGAAAATATGTTGTTTAATCAGATGCTATGGTTTGAGTCCATACACATGTACACACCAACTTTATTCTGACAGATCTTGTTTTCCTTTCTTATTTTTTTTTTTTTTTTGCTTCAGTTGTGGTTGATCAAATGTTTCAGTTACAGATAGATAACTTTATTTAATTCCATATTCTGAATAATGTAAGTACACTAAAAATTCTGCTTCACTGAATTTACTGAGTCTTTTTTTTTTTTAAAGATTTTATTTATTTACTTGATAGACAGAGATCACAAGTAGGCAGAGAGGCAGGAAGAGAGAGAGAGGAGGAAGCAGGCTCCCCGCTGAACAGAGAACCCGATGCGGGGCTCGATCCCAGGACCCTGAGACCATGACCTGAGCCGAGGGCAGAGGCTTAACCACTGAGCCACCCAAGCGCCCCTACTATGAGTCTTTTAATATCCTGATTTTTAAATTTTATGTTTAATGTACAATATGGGTTGGGTTTCAAAATAAAATCTGAGAACCAGTTCACTTAAAAAAAAAAAAAAAGGATGAAAATACAAAGTAGCTGAAATCATTGAAGTTTTGACAAATAGGTTAATGCTCATGAAAGTTTCCAAAAGGAACAAACTAGAAAAGGAACTGAAAGCAAATACCATCCACTTTCATGTATTTGGTACTATGTCGCATTCTAAAATGTGTCGAAAGCATTTAGGTATTGAAGAGATGATTTACTATTGTATTTATATATATATGTGTGTGTGTGTGTATGTATATATATATGTATACACACATATGTATACATATACATACATACATATATATAATATTGCAGTGGCACCTATGCGCTGTTGGCCCAGGAGACCAAATTGCTTATCCTCCAGTGCAGGTCTCAGGACAGAAGAGACTACCCATGTTTCCTAAAGGAATGTATGTACAGCTAACCAATGAATGAATGTGTTTCTGGGTTGTATGAGTATAAGCAGATATATTTTGCTTTATTTTTTCTGTTTTCCACATTTTTACCACCAAGTTTGTATTTTTTTAATATAGAGATAATGAACTTTATTTTCGAGAGTCCCTGTGCTTGGAGAACTGAGAAGTCAGGGTGAATGTCACTGAAGGGTGTATACATATTTGTATCCCAAAGATCCAAGCCCACAAAGCTGTGATACTTAGTAGCTCAGTTAGCTCAGTTTACACCCTACATCTCCTCATTATCATTCCATACTTGAGGTGTTTCATGAAGGAGAATCTCTCTTTTCTAAAGTTAACATGAAAAGTAAGGGAGGGGCACCTGGGTGGCTCAGTGGGTTAAGCCGCTGCCTTCGGCTCAGGTCATGATCTCAGGGTCCTGGGATCGAACCCCGCATCAGGCTCCCTGCTGAGCAGAGAGCCTGCTTCCCTCTCTCTCTGCCTTCTCTCTGCCTACTTGTGATCTCTCTCTGTCAAATAAATAAAATCTTAAAAAAAAAAAAAAGATACGCCTACCCGGGGGTGCCTGGGTGGCTCAGTGGGTTAAGCTTCTGCCTTCGGCTCAAGTGATGATCCCAGGGTCCTGGGATTGAGCCCCGCATCGGGCTCTCTGCTCAGCAGGGAGCCTGCTTCCCTTCCTCTCTCTCTGCCTGCTTCTCTGCCTACTTGTGATCTCTGTCTGTCAAAGAAATAAATAAAATATTAAAAAAAAAAAAAAAGTAAGGGAGATGAAAAGAGCAATGAGAAGGAAAACACTTCCCTATGAGGAGAAATGTCCTTGGTTAGAGTTCTGATCCTTACAAGAAGAATCTAAGCATAATTATGGAAACATCAAAAAATGCATATATTAACATTGTTTTCCCTCTGTAGGCCATTTGATGATGGGTATAAGATATATTGAGAGAAGATTTAAAAAGTTACTCATCAACAACACAAGGTCATATATAATGAAACTCTTCTGCATCTATAAACTCCTAGGGGTGTTTTTAACATTACTTTTCATTCTCTTCTTTGAGCTCACTGTCCTTTGTCCTGTTATTAAAGAATATCAAGGTCAAATATTTTGTCACTGCCTTTGATGAATCACTCTTATACTCCAAAAATTCAACAGAGCCAAACAGATTTCTATGTATGTGCATATAGATCATTGTATGTGGGTGTGTGTTTTCCCTAAACTGTTTGAGAAAACAAAAATAATAATATTTATTAAGATATTTATTTAATTTTCACCGCCAGTGTTGACAATTAAATACTTAAATATTTGTGATGAATGAATGAAGGAAAATACTGCCTCACTTGATAAAATTGGATTTAGCTTCTGGAAGATTTTATGTTGTTTAAAAACACCTCTGAGATTAAATGTGCTCTGAACTTCCATAAAATGGAAGATGAAGTAATTTGTTCAAGGTCACATGACTAGGAAGTGGCAAAGCTCTGTTTCCAGCTGAGGCAGTAGGGCTCCGGCACCCATTCTCTTCAGCATTATGGGATGTTTTTTGTGAAGGTGAAATGAGACCATGCCTATGAGATAATTGTATGCATTTTCTAAAATAAATAAATATCATAATATAATAATATTATTAATAAATAATATAATAATATGATATATTATATAATGTATAATAATATATAATAATATTAATAATACTATTAATATAATACTATAATAATGATATAATATAATATATATTATAAATCATATTGTTATAAATTATATATAATATATCAATAATACATTATTGATATATTGATATTGATATATCAATAATGTATTATTGATATATTATATATTATGTATTATATATTATTATAAACATATTATTATAATTATTTATATTATTATAATACCTGCCAGGATAGAAGGTCTTTGAGGAATACAGCAAATAGATTGGCCTGAACAGCGAATAGAGGATGCATAAGAGGACATTAAAAGTAGTAAGTTAAATCAATGTAGAAAATATTGTTGTGCCAGATAATGGAGGCTGTTAAATACCAATTTAGTACCTTTATTTTAAATGCAGCCAAGAGGAATATTTAACGTATTTTGTAAAGACACAACATGGGTTTTAAGAAGGTTATACAGTGTGTTTGGGGAAGGGAGGCGACAAGACAATCCATTGATTTTCTATTGTACTAGTTGAGGAAAGAGGTATTTACATGATTAGTGGTGATGAACATGATAAAGAGAGGAAGAATAAAAGTGTATACAAATGGAAAGCTGTATAGCAATCAAGAACATATAAGCGGGATTAAAATTCATTGAGTGACTTTTCTATCCAAACTTTGTTGGAAATTCTACATTGAATCTCACTGGAAGTTTATGATATATTTATGGGTTTTATTTTCTTCTCATTTTGTAGTTGAGAAAACAGTCTCAAAAAATGTTTAAACAAATGGGTCGAGATCATCTAACAAATACAAGGCAGAAATGGGAGTAAAATGTAGACCTTGGCTCCAAAACTTGTTGCCTATAACCCCACGTGCCCCACGCCACTTAATACTGGGAAAAGCAAATGTAAAATGGCTAAGAAATCCCAAACATGTTTGAGAAGGAGGATGGTGGCAATTCTAACCAAAGTAGGAGATGTAAGAAGAAGAATACATTTTGATGAAACAATGATAAATCTTGACCTAAAATTTTGAGTTTAGTACAGAGATGAGTGCAAGGGTTAGAACATTCTGGTGCATACAGCATGTACCTATAGCTATGCCATATGATACCATTATTAATAATTATGTCTAAATCCAAAGCATTTAAGGAGATTTCACATCATTATTTACAGCAGACACTTGACAAGAGATTTTACCATGTGCTTCAACTTGACTCAATAACAAAACTTTTGCCTCCTTCAAAATAGTATTGTCTACTTTCAAGAACATAATGAACAGTGAATGTTTTCATTGCCATTCTAAATCAGCTATGAGAGCATGTATATAAATCTTGCCAGTTTTCATCAAACCCGGTTACTGGTTGCTGTGACCTTTGGAAGCTATGGATCATTTCTGATAAACAGAATGGTATAGGAAAAAATTAAATAGAGAACATGAAGTCCTTGTAGTTTTGTCAATCCTTTGTGTGTCCATAGGTCGTGACATTTTTGCTTAGCCTCTGTGCTATTCACAAGTCATGGCTTCTGGTTCACATTCTTTAAGTGGGTCATTTCGTTTTATCCCTCAGGTTCTAGTCTCAGATCATTTTCTTGGTCATTACCAGTTGCAAACACACATTTAAAGCTTCTGAGAGAACACAACATACCAGGGAGTTTATCACAATAACTGTAAATAGCATAATTTTCAACATTTGGAGATACTTTGAGTCCGTGGTCCCCCAGACCCAAAAGAATCAAAATCAAAGAAGTCAAAGAAAGACCCTGCCAAAGGAGTCACCTTTTTAAGCCAAGTACCTTAAAATTGCTCCTTGATTTCATGTAATTGAGGTTTAACTTCCCTTGCTCCTTGATTTCATGTAATTGAGGTTTAACTTCCCCTTGCTCCTTGATTTCATGTAATTGAGGTTTAACTTCCCCAGAAGTGTTAATCCAGACACAGCAGGTGGTATTACCACAGCACAGAAATTTTGCTCAGCTAGAAGGTACTCAAGGGCTAGCTTCTTAGCAGGAACATTTTCCAAGGAGTCTAAGGATCTTTGCTGGGGTGCTCTTGTCTTAACAGTGGATTCTGAAATTTCAGGAATTAAGGAGTTCCTGATTATTGTCTCTTACATTTCCCTAACCAGGGAAGTAGGAAACTGCCAACAAGGGTGAGTCGTAAATCATGAAAGCCTCCTCATAGGCCTTTCCTAACTTGATGATGTAAATTAAGGGGAGTCAACCAATAAGTTGTTTATTTTGCTTGTGAAAAATTAGAGGCATGGGTAGGTTCTCTCCTAGCCTGAAATAAAAGGTTGTTCTAAATTCCAGAGGTTATGCCCACCATTAGTGTTGGGTGACACAGATGAGTGCATTATCATTCCAGGCCAATACTGGAATAAAGAAAAGGAGAAAGGGTTTTACTAATTAAAGTATGAAGTCTTTATCTGCTCTTTTGGGCAGAAGCAGTCTACCTCCATGTCATCTACTTCACTTCCACTTCGGTTTAATTCGGAGGTCTTTGATTTGGATAGGACCGCCTGTCAGCCGGAGCCTTTTTAGCTGTGTGATGTGAGTTTAAGGCTTAATACCTTCCGGGAAAACTAAAGAGCGGTAACTGAGAATGGTGCCAATGCCCTAAATTTTGATCACATCTCTCGGTTAAAGCTGAGGGTTGATTAAAGGGGCAGAATTCTCCCTCTCTCTCTCTCCTTTTTTTTTTTTTTTTTAACATTTATTTATTTTAGAGACAAAGCATGAGCAGGAGGGACAGAGGGAAAGGGAGGGAGAATCTCAAGCTGACTCTGAGCTGAGCATGGAGCCCAGTGTCAGGCTCCATCACACAACCCTGTTATTGCGACCTGAGTGAAAACCAGGAGTCGGATGCTTCACTGACTGCACCTGTGAGGTGCTCCTAAGAGGGTAGGATTCTGAAAACCACAGGCCCCAAATGGTATCACCTAATCTCAAATTCTTATAAACTTTATAATCTTGATATCCTGGTGTGGGTAAACATGTGCACACACACTCTCTAAAAGTTATTTAAAAATTTAATAATGAGGGGCACCTGGGTGGCGGGCTCAGTTGGTTAAGCATCTGCCTTTGGCTCAGGTCACAATCTCAGGGTCCTGGGATCGAGCCCTACCTTGGGGAAGACTCCTTCTCACTCTCCCTCTCCTTCAGCCTGCTTGTGCTCTCGCTCTCAAATAAATAAATAAATAAATAAACAAATACATAAAATCTTTCTTAAAAATTAAATAAATATATAAATAAATATTTAATAATGACTATCAACCAGATTTGAAGCTACTTATAAGTCAATTATTAATAAGCCATGTAAAACTAGACAAAAGTTACATGGAAAACTAATGCATTGAAATAATTCTATAACTCCAAGGTCTAGATAGGTCCTATCCAATTTTGCCATTTGGGGTAGGCAATTTTTCTTCTCTGAGTTTCCCTCTCCTTTTCCATGGGATATGAAAAGCAAAATAATAATGCTGTTTTCTGCACATTGTTACACAAGTCATATGAGACTATATAAGCAAATGTGCTAATTATATACATATTTAAGACATTTTCCTTATTCTCAATATTATGTTTTATTTATTTATTTATTTATTTATTTAATTTATTTATTTAAATATTATTATTTTATTTATTTATTTATTTATTGCCTTTCTCTATAAAAGTTTGAAGCAACTTATGAAAATATACTAATAAAACACAGAAATGTCAATAATATTTAGACATTCAAAACAAAGAATAGTAAAAGCTAGAGGGACAAGACCAAAATAATCTCATTATTACTATTAATAGAAGCATAAAAGGAAATAAAGATGGGGTAATTTGAGTTCTTTGATTTCAGAAGTGTTTTATTTGCCCTATTTGGTCCTTTGCTACAGCTCTATTCTATACACCCCTAGAGTTGTGCAATCTATAACACCCAAAGGTTGGTTTATGGGTCAAGAGATAGCTTCATTAAAAACAAACAAACAGACAAAAAACTCTTCTTTATATTGTTGGAGGGCAGTTGATACCTAGGTCTTATTTTATTATTTCACTTTTCTAGTAGAGGGAAAAAAATCAAGATCATTCTAATTTCTAATAGCATAGGGTTTAATATCATGAAAATAACAAAAATAAAAGTAGAGACATTGCAGTAGTTTTACACATACTACTTTATTAATACGTGATGTCAGCCACATGCCCATTTCCAGAAATGTAACAATTGCAAGGAATGTAAACGAGGATTTTTTTTAAAAAACAACCCATAACAGATGTTTGCAAGATTTTTCCCCCTACTTAGAACATAATAAACATATGGAATGGCCTATTAGGCACAATTGCTGAAGCAAAACACAAGGATCATTCAAGAAACAATTAGATTCTGTTCTAAAGAAATGGAATACTTAAAAAGGATGAGTCCTGATGGGCCTATAGTCCTGATGAGCAAATAGCTCCAGCTCAACCCTTTATGATTCTATCTCCATTTGAATGTAAATATCACCACAATGTACTCAGATCAGGATTTGGGAGCGCTGTGGAGATTTTTCTCCTCTGCAAGAAAAGAGTGAACGTTGATGATATTCCATGTCTATGTTGTAAAACGCCCACATGTGGTAACAATGTTAACATTCTCTTTCATATTAAAAGAAAGGAAGATGTTTCTCATCATCTTAATGTCTTCATTTTTTTAGGTAATGCTTAGTGGAGCTGAGAAGATGATTTTTTAAAATTTTAGGCATATTTTAAGATGCATATTCTGAGCTGTGTCAGGAAGTAAATTTGGGAAATAAATCAGGAAGTAAATAAAAATTGTGAATTTACAGGACAGAGTAAAACATAACAGCATATGGAAAGAAGAAACCTCTGGAATTAAAAGCCGCATGGAAAGTGGCTTTTCCTTGAACAACTAATTGTAGTGTAGTACGATTGAACATGGCTCCAAGAAAATGTAATTTCATGTGTTACCATATAAAATAATGGCTTATCTGTAGCTGAGGTGCAGGGGTACACGAGCATCTGGCTCCGGGGGTCCCAAACAGACCAGTTTCGGCCACTTACCATCGAGAAAATCTAAAGGAGAGAGGGGGTGGTGGTGAAGCAAAAAAGGAATTTGTTTCAGTGATGCCAACACAAGACGGTGGACTAGCATCTCAAAGTGCTGAAAATACAGGTTTATGTAATGAAAATGTGGGACAAAGGTGGGTAGGTCCGTGCTGGTGGACAGTGAAGGTCGAATGGATCCCTGTCTTGGAGTCAATCAGGTGGGTCTTGCAGGCTCAGGGTAGACCCTATTGGTTGAAGGGGTAATTTCAGTTCCATCCGGGGTTGCTTTGGCCTCAGGGTCTTCCACCTAAGCCAAGAGATTAGCTGGAAAGAACCTAATGAGAAATTATGAGGTCAAAATGGAAGTGGTCCCAGTCCTCTTTCCTATCCTTATGGGAAAGGCCATCTCTTGCATGCATTTATTGCCCAATGTATAACTGCTTAAGAATGGGCTTTTGAGGGGGAACCCTCCTACACTGTTGGTGGGAATGCAAGCTGGTGCAACCACTCTGGAAAACAGCATGGAGGTTCCTCAAAAAGTTGAAAATAGAGCTACCTTATGACCCAGCAATTGCACTACTGGGTATTTACCCTAAAGATACAAACGTAGTGATCCAAAGGGGCATGTGTACCCGAATGTTTATAGCAGCGATGTCCACAATAGCCAAGTTATGGAAAGAACCTAGATGTCCATCAACAGATGAATGGATAAAGAAGAGGTGGTGTATATATACAATGGAATACTATGCAGCCATCAAAAGAAATGCAATCTTGCCATTTGCGACGGCATGGATGGAACTAGAGAGTATCATGCTTAGTGAAATAAGTCAATTGGAGAAAGACAACTATCATATGATCTCCCTGATATGAGGAAGTGGAGATGCAATGGGGTGGGGGGTTAAGGGGGTAGGAAAAGAATAAATGAAACAAGATGGGATCAGGAGGGAGACAAACCAAAAGAGACTCTTAATGTCATAAAACAAACTGAGGGGGGTGGGGGGGAGGGGTGTTGGGAGAGAGTGGTGGGGTTACATTATATGTTTATAAAAAAATAATATGAAATTTTAAAAAAAAAATGGGCTTTGGGTCTGAAACACTTTCTTCCTAAGAGGTAAAAGCTCTCAGTCTGTGTTGGGCTTACAGCCTTGTGGAGGAATATGTTTCTCTGTTCCAGACCCAGTGTGTGCTCCTATGTTTCTCCTAAGTGTGTGCATAACATGGCACCCATCCCGTCCCACTAGTCTATCAATTCCCCAAAGGGTGTGAATAAGGTCCTTCACTTGCATCACAAGAAGGATGCAGATGATCACTATTAAAATGATCTTGCTGTCTTTCCCCAGTTTGAGTTTCATTCCATCCAGTGCCTGTGGAAGTCATGTCTTTCTTGGCCACCTTGACACACACCATGTGTTGACATCCTGAGACAGTTGCTCTAGGTGGCAGACATTGCTGTGTTCTCTGCTATCCTCCATGAAGTTGGACTTCTCCTCTGGAAATGGGAGGGGCTTTTATTCAACCATCCTAATAATACATGCACTTTCCTCTCTTTATCCCAGTGTGCTTTTTCTTAGAAACCTAGGATTTTACACCATCCTAAAGGATGTAAGTTTACTTAATCTATCATCCATATCTATTGGTCATGAAGTCTTGATTGAATTATTTTTGTACAGTGTATGTTATGAAAACGAATAGCTCGGTTTTCCAAAAATTAAAATAGTATTTGAGTGTATGTGTTAGACTGCATATGACACTATCACTTGAAGATTTGGCTATGCTTTCCAGGGGCTGGTAACTCTTCCTTCTCTTTTCCTGTTGAGGATTATTTACCCGACTCTTAACATCAATATGTATGACTGACATATTGTTGTAGACAACTATGATTGTGATGTCTGAGAAAAGAATTCACTAATCAGATAAAAAAGATATTAGCTATTCAGTAAATTATGAAGGTAAATCAGTTATTTTGATGAATGTCACTTTTATATATCATTCAAATGGTAGGAGGTGAGTTAAAATAGTATTAATTTGTAATATACTCTGAATTCTACTTTGTTTTGTTGCTTAGTGAAGTTGGATCAAACACTAAAATACCACAAATTGTATTTCCCAAGTAAACATAAATTGACCAACTAAGTACTTATGTGAACTATTTTAAGTATAGAGGGAAGAAATTTTAGTTTTAGCTTATTCAATAAAAATTATTAGTTTGGGGCCCCTGGGTGGCTCAATTTGTTAAGCTTCTGCCTTTGGCTCAGGTCATGATCCCAGGGTCCTGGAATTGGGCCCCATGGGGGCTCCCTACTCAGTGGGGAGTCTATTTCTCCCTTGCCTTCTGCCCTTCCTCCCACTTGTGCATGCTCTCTCTCTCAAATAAATGGATAAAATCTTTAAAAATATATTAAATTTAAAAAAATCTCTTCACTAGAAATTAACCTCTTGAGGGAATAGGCTGTGACCTAGTCAACTCTATGCCTCTGGCACATAGGATGTTATCACCAAATGCTTATAGACTAGAAATTAATTGTTAATGCAATTTTGTTTAACTTTATTGATGTATCTTGCTGAAGCATGCACCTTTACCTTATTAAGCTTCCTCAAATTAGATGCTAAGTCTAGAATGGCAAATTTTAAGGTTCTCCTTGAACATTTGCTCCTCACAATTCAAATCCACTTTGGCTTAATGAAATATAGTCCTGTAGGGCCTCCTTGTTTCAACCCACACAAACTGAGTTACTTGATTCCCTTTAACTGCTTATTGCTGTGCATTATTCACATTTTGGCATATGGTCAACAATTAAGACACACACACACACACACACACACACACACACATGCATGCATGCAAAGTGTGGAGTATATTTTTCCAAGATTCAATCTCTAAAGCCCTGTAGGAGACATACTCATAGGATATTGAATTGGTATAATACCGAAAATACTGCCTGATCTCAAACATTTTTTTTTAATCTTACAGATGCAAATTATATGCAATTTGATTAACTGTTTATTTAGGCAGGTTTAAAAACTTATCTTGTGCATTGAATAGTTACACAGATTTGAGTCACCTGCTTGCAATTGGACAATTAGGTTAAAAAAATCATTTTTTCTGGGACGCCTGGGTGGCTCAGTTGGTTAAGCAGCTGCCTTCGGCTCGGGTCGTGATCCCAGCGTCCTGGGATCGAGTCCCACATCAGGCTCCTTGCTCGGCAGGGAGTCTGCTTCTCCCTCTACCTGCCTCTCTGTCTGCCTGTGCTCGTTCACTCTCTCTCTCTCTGACAAATAAATAAATAAAATCTTTAAAAAAAATCATTTTTTCTTGAGACACCTATCTGGCTCAGTTTGTGGAGTATGCAACACGTGATCTCAGAGTTCTAAGTTTGAGCCCCATGTTGGGTATAGAGATTACTTAAAAGGAAAACCTTGAATATTTTTTTTTCTCATAATAAACTTGGACTTTATTATTATAATAATGTCTTTCCTAAATTATAGTATTATAAAACAAGTATTTGTTCATGTAATTAATACTCTGGTGATATATTTATCAAGTATTTTTGATACTCACCATTCACAGAATTAAAAGACTATTTTATACTACATTTCTTAATATGCTGAAACAGGGGTTTTGAGCTCTAAACATGAGATATTGGCATGAAAATAAGCCAGTTAAACTGAAATCATATGTGTACATTATGGTGCTCATGAACAACTGGCCAATATATGGTCAATCTATTGTTACTTACCAAGATGGCTTTAACTTTCTCCTGAATTTGGAAAGCTCTATAAAGACTTCTTTCTGACTCCTGATCCCTGACCTCCTTTTCCTTGGATCATTTACTGTAGAAAGTTTGCAATTGAAAATTCTTTCTCAACCTCTTCAAAATACAACTTTTAAAAGGTCTTGCCTATTTGACATCTCAGGAATGTCTTTCTCCATGTCCAGAAATCCATCCCTTAGAAATGTAATCATCAAAGAAGATGCCCCTACCTCCCATTTTACATGGGAGAACAGGAGCCTAACTTTAGCAGGTACCTTGATCCAAGTTATGCAACAAACTTCCTGTTATAAAGGGAAACAATTAGCAAATGCAGATAACCTAAGATCACCCAACCTCATCTTCAAAAACTCTCCAGTCCTTTGTTTCAATATAGTTGATCTCAGACAGAGTTCTGACCTCTCCATCCCATTGCAATAACCTTGAACAAAGTCTTCTTTACCTGTTTAACTATATCCAGCACAATTTTTGCTTTGGTATTACAGATTAAAAGCAAATACATCATTCAACAGAAGAGTGTTTACTCTAGTGTTTTAGCTTCACTAAAATATGGTTCCCTATTGAAAGGCTTAAAGGTTTTGTTTTTAATCAAGTGAGGTTTAAGTTATCATTTTAAAGTAATATATGCTTAAACATAAAATTGTTTTGAAGTCTCTATGCTTATTGGTTTAGGTTTATTCGACTCTAAAACCAAACCAATATGTACATTAAGTATAAGCAAAATAAAAATACAAAACCAATAAAATTAAAGTTTACAACGTTAATGTGATCCAACAAATTGTTTTGTCCTTGTAATTCAGCTGCCATTTACAATATGACTCTGCTAGTGATAACAAAAGCAAGACAATGATTCTTCTAAGTCTGTGCATCTATACTACCATATGCCAGCATTTTCCCAAAGCACTTCTCCATTAATATCTTTATATAATATACTATGAGATCATTTGGCTTTCACTTGCTCCAAAAATATGACAATCTACGTGATAATGAGCACAATTTTACTGAAAGAATATTAAACCCGATTGAAAATTCTATCACTGAAATCATATGGTGGTCATCAGAAACTTATGTAGTAGGAAAAGCCTCACTCTTTCCATTATGGGCACTCTATGGCTAGCCCTCTTAGGAAACACTGCAGTACTCTCATTCCCCCTCCCATTCATCCTTGGAGAAGGCTTATTGGTAAGTTCGTCTGTTGGTTTATTTGTTTGGTTATTTACTTAATATGTATCTATTTATTTAATTACATTAATTATTGAGTGAAATTCTTCATTCTTCCTTTAGGTTCCTAGAATAATTTTGATTATGAATTGGTGTTTGGGAACCCAATGGCACAAAGAGCTTTTGTTGCTTTCCCACCATTCTTGCTTCCCACACACAAACATGCATATTCTGTGTTAATAAACACTCTGAAGTGAGAAAAAAGAAAAGTTGATTTCTCAAAAGAAAAAAATCATTGCATTTCTCAAATAGAGTGTGAAATCTTATAAATAAATATCCTGGTGTACTTTAGATTGAGAAAAAGAAGTATTTAAGTACTCTGAAGCTTCTTACCTCAATGTATTTTTTAGGGTATCTAATATCGCCTACAAGATATGTGCTTTCTCAAGGCTTTTTGTTACTTAATGCAAATATTTTCTTAAAGTTTAACAAGTATACAGAAAAGTGCAAAAATTGTAAGTGTGCATCTAAAATACTTTTTACAAACTAAACACATCGTATACCTAGCATCTAGATCAAAACCTGGAATACCAAAGCCCCAGAAACCATCACCACTACTACACTAACCAAAGATGCCTCTTATCAATTAACCCAAGGGTAAAGATAATCCACTTCTGACAGAGTAAATTAGTTTTGCCTATTTTTATACTTGATATAAATGAATCACACAATATGCATATTTGTGTCTGTCTTTTTTTTTTTTTTTACTGTAACCTGTCCCTGTGAAATTTATTTTCTTAAGGCAGTCACAGTTTGTTTATTCTCATTGTTGTCTAATGTTTGATTATTTTGTTTGTTTATTGCCTTATCAAACTAGGACGTCTAAGTAATCATGTTTTTCTTGCCAGTAATTTGTGTTTTCTTTCTTCCTTTGGTGATTAGTTGTGGTTGGGGTTTATCAGTTTTATTAATTTTTTCAAATCACAAACTTTGGCCTATCTTGATGCTCTTTATTGTTTGCATATTTTCTTTTTAACTAGTATCTACTTCTATTTTAATTTATTACTCCTTTCTAATTTCTGAGAATTGTATATACTTTCCAACAATCCAGCTTATAGAAATAAAAGACTTGATAATAAAGCATGAAAGACTTCTCAAAATTAATCAGGCATTTTCAATTTTTCATATGTAGATATTTGTGTGTATGTGTTATGCATTATATTTTAGGTACCAATTTAGAATTTCACAAGCTTAAATTTCACATCATCATTCTAATTTCTGTGGTGATTTCTTCTTTTACTCATGGGTTATTCAGTAGTATATTGTTTGCTTTCCAACTAGTTGGAGATTCCCTAGTTATCTTTTTTATGGATACAGGAAAATTAATATGACTTATATCAGTGCTTTGAGATTTGTTGAGACTTGCTCTAATGCTTAATAAGTAAGCAGTCAATTTTTTAAAAAAATGTTACAAATGCAGTTAAAAACAAAATATATTCTTTCTTTGTTGGGTGCCTTGTTCTATATATGCCAATTAGTTCATGTGTTAATTGCATCATTTATAGCATCTGTGTTCTTACTCTTTTTGTGTATGTAAGTTTGCTACTTCTCAGCTATTTTTAGAAGAATGTTAAAATCCCACTATGTTTGTGAGATTTTCTTTCATTTAGTTCTCAAATGTTGCTTTATATATTTTTAAGCTAAGTTATTGGAAAGTTAGAGTAATATTTCTTCCCTTAACATCTGAATTGGCTGATAACAATATAGCCATAACAGCTTTTTTTGGTTAATGTGTTCATGATAGATCTTCTTTCTTGCTTTTTATTTTTGACTTTTTTGTACATCTTGTAAACCATATGTAGATTTTATTTTTCTTCATTTAATTTACTTTAATAATCTCAGTCTTACAACTATTGTTTTTAGCCTATTTATATTTAATGTAATTCCAGATGTTTTCAGGTTTACAGTACTGTTACTTACTTCTCTTTGACCACCTATTTCATGTTTACTTCTTTCTTTTGTTCCTTCTATATTAGATATCTTATAACCTATGGTTTCTTTGTTTTATTATTTACACATTTTACTAGTTCTTAGTGTTTATTCTGTGAATTGAAATGTACACATTTTACTAGTTCTTAGTATTTATTCTGTAGATTGAAATGTAAATGCTTTATGAATACTTAATTAATTACCCATGAACAATAATGTCACTTTTGTCATTTTATTGAGAATAGAATATTTAACTCTATATTTACTCCATTCCTTCCATTTGTACTGTCTTAGGTACTTTTGCTCTACAAATGTTTGGGTATACACAGGAGACTATTATTGTTTTATACAGACAATTAATTTTCTTGTGATGCAAGTCTGTTGGCAAGAATTTTCTTTCACTTTCTTTATAAATTACTTTACTATTATTTTTGAAGGGTAATTTTAGGTTAGAGATTATTTTCTTCAGCATTTTAGCAGTGATATTTTATTGTCTTCTGGCTTCCAGGTTTTCAAGCAGTTTAATTAATGTATTCCTAAATGTGGTTTGCTTTGGGCTCAATGAACTTCTTGATCTATAGGTTCATATTTGTTCTGTCTCTTACTGCATTATAAGCCATTCTAAAAAGTAGTGGCTTAAAATAATGACAATTTTATTAGCTCATGTTTTTGTGGGCTGATTGGTTACAGCAAGGGTTTCTTTTGCAAATCTTGCTAAGGTTTTCTCATGTCATTACATTCAGATGATGACTGGGTCTGGACTTTGCGATGTTAAATTGGTCTAGTCCCTCTGTGATGTCCAAAATAGCTTCTCTACTCTACAAGGTGACATGTGGCTTCTCTATGAAACCATTCTTTGGCTATAGTGTCTCCTCCTCCAGGATCTCTCTCCAGCAGGATAGCTGGGATTCATACTGTTGGGCCAGGGCTGTAAGGGCTCAAAAGCAAAAGTTCCCAGACATTTTAAAGCTCAGGCTTGATGCTTTATGCACAGTGTCCTTACTGTCACATTGTTACACTAAGCAAGGCAGAGTTCTGACCCATATTCAATAAAAGAGGTCTTTACATATGGCATGGATATAAGGGTATGTAGCTACTTTGAGGGCCATTTCTTTAAAATATTTATTTATTTATTTATTTGCCAATTTATTTATTTATTTAAGAGAGAGAGGAGGAGGAGCAGAAGGAGAGGGACAAGCAGACTGTGCTGACCTGTAAGCACAACGTGCAACACGGGCTGGATCCCACAACCCTAAGGTCATGACCTGAACTGAAATCAAGAGTGAGATGTTCAACCAACTGAGCCACACAAGCATCCCTGGGGTCTGATTTTGAAGACCAGCTACCACAATGTATTTCTTCAGTTTTGGGAATTGCTCTATTATGATCTCTCTAAAAGTGATTTCCTCCCCTTCATCTTGGTAATTTCTGCCTGGAACAGCAATTACAGGTATGCTATATATTCCAACACTTCTTACAGTCTTTTCTGTGCTTTCCACCCCTTTTCCATTCTTTTCTTCAGTGTGTATATCTTCTATTGACAAGTGTTTTAGACCACTAATCCTGTGTTCTGCTGTGTTGAAATCTGTTGTTAATCTATTGTGTTCTTCATTTTAAAACTTCTATTTTTTTCAGTCCTAAATTTCATGAAAATCCTTTTCTGCATTTAGTTCTCCATCTCTTTATCCTCTCTGTCTTTTCATTTATTTTTTTAACAGCTTGATCATAGTTCTTTTAATATTCTGTTCTGCTAATTGAATATCTGTACCATCTCTGATTCTCTTTCAATCATCTCTCCTGCTCCCTTGGTTTTGGATTTTGGGGACTGCTGGCTTGCAGTACGGGTAATGTTTATTTCCACCTCTAACTTATCCTCCCCTTGGCCATGGTCCCTTCCATGCTTTCAGATGACCATTTGGCATTGTCTCCATGACCCTCTCCTGACATTAAATGAACTTAGGCATTGTTTCCTCAACAAGGCTGGAATTGCCATTTTGCTTTGAAGAAGCTCTGTTCAGTCTACTTAGCCTCCTCATCTTCCATGAAACCATTGAGGGGAACAGTATTTAGGAGCCATCACGTTTCCATTTTCTCTCTCCAGTCCCCTGAGACCTCCAAAAGCTCTACTAAATGTTTCTCATCCTAGCAGCAGACCTCTTCTGGGGCATGGCCTACATTCCTAGCCTCCTCTGTAAAGGCAAAATCAGCAGATTCCCTCAGGGAAAACACTTCTGCAAAAGTCAGCTCAGTTTTCAGAGGTTCTCCTCTCTCTGGAATTCTGCTGTCTCTAATTATCCTGGTTTCAGCATTTCTCTGATGTTGTAGGCATGATTTTTATATTTCATCCGAATTTGCTAGCTGTTTTTGATGGAAGTATTGCTCTGCCCTCTTTAAGTCTTCTTTACCACAACATTTAGGTATCACACACTCTTGACTGCCTGCCTGCAGCTTTCCTCAAGGGACTTTTATTCTTTAACATACTTATTACACAGAATAAGAGTGTTTGGTAGGCCAAGTTTCCCATTAGACTGCATACTCTTTGAATAGAGAAACACTGCATTATTCATCTGTGTACTCTTGGTATCTAGCAGTTGGCATCCAAAGATTATTATGCAGAGAATGCAGAATATTTCTTTTTTTTTTTTTAAGATATTGCTAGGTCAAAAATGGATTCTTGTTAACATATTTGAGGTTATAAGCTAAATATTTTAAGAGGGTAAAGTTCCCATAAATATATATGGCATCCCTATATTAGGCATCTTGGGATATTCCAGAGGAATCTGATAATGACAGAATTGTCAACACATGATAGCTTTTGATCAATTTTAAACTTTTAAAGAAGCTTTTAGTTATTACTTTCTGTAAACTGAAGAAGCAATCCCCCCCCATGGATTCCACAATAACTCAAGTGCTGTCATTTGAACTTTCTTCACTGATAACTCTTACCAAAAACATGATATCCTGGATGGTAGGGGAGGAAAGTCCTGAAGAATCAAAGTGCACTATGAATTAAAAATTGATTTATTTGTTTGGTTCATTATATATACAGTTTAATGATTTACCAATGACATAAACAATATCATGTTTTTGTTTTAATACGTTGGTGTTGTTGAAGATGTGTGTCATCTGTATTTTTACTGTTTCTCCATACCACGATTTAGAACCTTTGCAAGGGAAAAGAAAACATAATAATTATAGAAATATAAGTAAAACCACACAAAAATGACAAAGTTGAAAAACTGGACAGATTTTTAATCCTGACCCTTGTAGAAATATAATAGCTTTAAAATAAATTTTAAGGTAACTGTGAATGAATATGCCAAAGGATAAGATGTATTATTGAGTATAGTTTCATAATGGACTTTGCTTGGACTTTTTTTTTTTTTTTTAAGATTTATTTACTAATTTTGAGAGAGACAGTACCAATGCGGGGAGGAGGGACTGGGAAGAAGAGGCAGAGAATCTCAAGCAGACTCTCTGCTGAGCCGGAAACCCACCATGGGGCTGGGACCCATGAGATCATGACCTGAGCCAAAATCAAGAGTCAGTTGCTTAACTGACTAAGCCACTCAGGTGCCCTTTCTTGGGCTTAATTTAAAACAAACAAACAAACAAACAAACAAAACACAAAAGAAATATCATGTACTTTCAGATGTTCAAATATATGCATATATTTATATTTAAAATAAAAACAAATAAAATTAGATAAACATCAGAGAGTTTTACTGTTGGGATCATGATAAATTTTTCCACCTGGTTGAAGTAAAACATAAATTTTGCTACTTATGAAAGATAGAGTTTGACTTGCAATGGCCATAGTTTTGAGCCTCTGTGTAGATAATTTATTACACTTATAAGTGTAATATTACACCCATGGTAATGCATTTTGTGGTCTTGTGGATTATCGTTTTCATTATAAGGAATCTTTTAAAATACTGATTTAATTTTTATTATAGTGAGTTTTTATCTAGATTCTTTGTTGGTTGTCTTATTTTGCATAGCAGTACTGGCTAAAATTATTAGATATATATTTCATATAGCACCACATACTTTTAATGCTAAAATACCATAAAAATATCCTATTTCTTTTTGCCTTTATTTACTTCCTTCTTGAATAATTTCACATTGTTTAATATGCAAACTTTCATAGAATATATTGTACATATTTTGATTCATCTGTTTATAAATGTGACAGTACATTCAGAGAAAATGGTGTGACAGATACTGTACTTCAATGAAAATAACAAAAGAAAATAAAACAAAGGGTGTTTGTGACAAATATGACAGCTCTAACTTTCAAAGGAAAATGAAAGTAGGGGATTTGTCCTTGAAAACTGGTATTATGACCTTTCATTTTATAACAATTTACTTCATGTTTAATGAGAATATGGCATATTTTCTCTCAGGTTAAGGGAAAATAATAGCTTTAGACATTATCTTTGACCCTCAAACTATAGAGGGCATATGAATAATGATGAAGCAGGGGTAGAGAGCATTTTAAAATAGCCTACTATGTCTCAAAAAGGGGCAACTATTAGTTCTAAGAATAACTTCTATAACTTTGAAATAGCTAACATAGGTCATTTTCAAAAATGGACTAATTCATACTCTTAGAAGTTTTTTTTTAAATCTTTAATATAAAGTCTTTGGGCTACAAGAGAAATGATAACATGTTAATCCAGGCACAGCGTTTTCAGAAAAGACACTGAGGCCTAGAGCCATAAAATGATTTCCCTCAGCCGTTTGTATAGAGAGAACCATGTGACATTTCATCTTTGTCCCACTGTGTCCTCCTTCTTTCTACTTCATGAGTCCTCCACACATCTCTTTTTGAAAGAAGTTGATTGGGTAGAATATGTAGCTGGAGATCCACTCTTGTCTATACAGTGATGCAAAAAGAACTTCTCTCAACTAAAAAGCCATAGTCCTCAAGTTATTTTGACAAAGGTCATCCAATCAATAAGAAATCATATTCTCCACAGATTAAGTGAGACCCACCCCACCAACTGACAGCCCTGGATCTATTACCCAAAGGAAATGTTTAGTTTTGAAAGCACCCTCTGTTTTCGATGAATAAATCAACACCCTCAAGAGAATTTTAGGTTAAGCTAAAGATAGTATTTGTGGTTTCTGGTTGTTTATTACTTCTGGAACTCAGCTTTTTTTTTTTTTTAATGAAGGAAGCTAATAGTAATAATTAAGATATTTTAAAGCAGTAATTGATATAAATTATTAGCAACTATTTTAAAGGCAAAACATCATAAGACATAGTGAAATTGTGAGTACACATGAAATTTTCCTTTTTTAAGGAATAAAGTGCAAAAAAGACCACCTTAAATAAATATATTACAAATAAAGTCTTTTCTTTACAGTTATGAATACAAATGTAAAATATGTAGATTAAATTAATTGTTCAATGGGTTATGTCTTAGTTATCTCATTACTTCAATCAGGAAATCAGAATTTTATAAAATTACTTGAACATTACTGCATACACACACACACACACACACACACACACACAGATTTTTATTCTATAGAAAGGTCACCTGCATTATAATAACCCTTTTGGCAACATTGTGGGATAGATAAAGCAATTATTATTTCTATTTGGCACATAAGGACACAAAAACATGTAATGTTAATTACTCTCCTAAAAATATCACAAGTGAATTTTAAAACCAGAGGTGTTCTTGTTGCATTCGCTTTTGATTCTGAATACCTTCCATGGTTGAAAATTTTAACAATAATGAATATTCTAATAACTTACTTTCAGTAAGGATTCCAAGCTGAAATGTAATTGCATTATGTTATACATGCTCTTTCCATTTCTAATAACACCTCAGAAGGGGTTAAGTGCCATAATTCTATCTAAAAGTATGTGTGAGGGGTGCCTGGATGGCTCAGTTGGTTAAATTTCTTCTGCCTTGGGCTCAGGTCATGATCTCAGGGTCCTGGGATCAAGTCCCACATCAGGATCCCTGCTCAGTGGAGAGTCTGCTTCTCCCTCTGCCCTTCCACACCCTGCTCCCACTCATGCTCTCAGTCTCTCTCTCAAATAAATAAATAAGATCTTTAAATAAATAAAGTATGTGTGAGACAGAATCAAAAATCTATTTATTGACATATGGCCTAGGAAATTAAATAAAATAAACAACAAATTTCTATTGCCACTATCTAGCCTTAATATTCTAATTTTCTATTTTAGTCCTACTTATTTTTTTCCCTTTGAGTTGTCTCCACTCGTAGAATAAAGAAAAGTAAACATAAATGAAAAGTGCCCAAATCCAGCAATATAAAACTTTTATCTGAGAAAAAAATATCTAGATGATCTTAGATGTCAACATTGTGGATGTGGAATTATTGCCCACTGAAGAAATGTGCACATCAGACTAGGCAGATGAATACTTTAAAGGTCTTAATATGAGAACTATTTGTATTTTGTGGATCAGGAATTACCTTTTCAGATCTAACTATATTTAGTCCCCGCATCCATGCCAGTGATCTCCCTTGTCAGTGTGGCCTTTGGACCAGCAGAATCAGCATAACCCGGGATCTTGTTAGCACAGAATCCAAGCTCCCAGCCCAGACCCACTGAATCAGAATCTGCATGTTAACGCGTTTCCTAGGTGAGCTGTGCACACATTCAAGAGTAAAAAGCCCCGAGCACCCCATGGACCTTCTCTACCTGTCTGCTGACTTACTATCATTTGTAGTTCCTTCAGGGCAGGGACACCTGAGCAGGCTTACCAGTTGAGAAATTAATGATCTAACCCCCCTGCTGCAACTGTGAGGGTTCAAGGTCAAATCACATACTGAACCATCGCAGACTAGAGACAATGAACTAGATCTAGGGAATAGATTACCGTATGTAAGCAGGTGATACTGTGCTTCCAGTCATTGTACCACTTCCTATGGGTGGCTCTAGATAGTCAAAAGGCTGTTGCTGACATAACTAGATACAGATACATAAGGTATGAGAAGCAGGAAGTACATTGACCTAATGGTGTCCATTACTTAAAAAAGAAAGTCTATAACAATGGACTTATTTTAGTAATACATAATACAGTAGAAATAAAGACACTGATCAAAAAAGCATCATTCTCAAAAATAAGTTCCAATGGCAGCTAATATCCTAAAACTCACTTTTAACCTTTTATTAATGTGTTTAACAAGAGTTTAATTTAATTATATTATGCTTTCTTCTAGAACTCTGATTCAAATTTTTCAACATTTATTGGTGACTACTTTGCTTTTAAATCAGACTTCAATATGCATGTGGGCTGGATTTTGCACATATTATTTATACTATTTACTGATCTGCTTCCTGATAGTGTATTATATAGATTCTAAAGACATATTGAAACAGAACAAAACAGAAATTATTTTTAAACTATTTTCTTCCTCTGCTCATGTTACCCAAGGTATGGAAACTAAGAGTAGGCTTAACTTTTAACATGACAATATTTTATTCAGAATGAGGGCACATCAGGAGAGAGAATTTCTGAGAAAATAAAAGGTTTGATTTATTTCAGTGATAATAATGGCTGATAACTGAAATATTAATAGACCATGTTGAAAAAGAGGACCCTCTAAAGTACCAACTCTTAAAAATACAGATGGCAACTCTATTAAAACTTTGATAATATTCCTTTGATAATATTGACTATTTTTACAAAATAAACTCACATAATTTTATCGCAACTACACACATTTCTAGGCAACAAAAGACAAGATAATGCTAATAAAATCATCAGTGATAACAATGACACATGTACTGTGTTACATGAAACTCATATGTAGTTTAAGCTGTGAGAAGAAATGGTTCCCATGGTAAGTGTGAGGCTCACAGAAGCACTTAAGGAATCCTTCTAAAAGAAGCAGGCTGTGCTATGAAGTAAATCTTGTTCTCAAATGACCTTAAAAGTAAATCTGCAACCTCACCCATGAGTTACACTCTCCAGGAAGCCTTCCATAGAGCCCTCCCCACCTTGGGTTAGATGCTGCTCCTCTGTCCCCAAACACCCTGTCTCAGTACTGACTGACTTACTGTATACACTGTGTTATAATTGCGTGCTTCGCCTCATCTGGAGGTTCAGCTCCATGAGAACGAGGCACATATCTTTGGCTCCTAACTTCAGTACCTAGAATTGTACACTGGGCATGGTACATGTTTACTATATGTTTAAATGAATAATTGAATGAAAAAAAAGTAAATCTGATATTAGAAGAGAGCCACCATGTAGCCCCCATTTGGTTAGAGAGAAGGAATAGAAATACCCAGACATGTTTCTAGTCCTCTAAATTATGTCTATTAAGTATTTAGCTCTGGGATGCCTGGGTGGCTCAGTCAGTTGAGTGTCTGACTCTTGGTTTTGGCTTATGATTTTGGGGTTCTGAGATGAAGCCCTGTATGGGACTCTGCACTCAGTGTGAACTCTACTTGTGCCTCTCCCTGTGCTCCTCCCCCTGCTCTATCTGTCTCATAAATAAATAAAATCTTAAAAAATATTTAGCTCTGATTGATTTGTACATATGTATATACATATGTGTGTACATATGTATACATATGTATAAATATAAAAACACATTTTTATTCTCTTCCCCATATTTATTATATTTGATTTAATTCCAATAAATTTCCAAATTCTATCTCAATTTTAATCTATTAGGGCTATGTAGTAGTATTTCTTCTAAAATGTGTATATGTGTGTGTGTATCTAAGTTGGCAATTATTTTTGTTAAATAAAAATATATCATCTACTTGTAGTATTTAAAAATTATCATCTAAAATATCTAAATTTAATGGGACGCCTGGGTGGCTCAGTTGGTTAAGCAGCTGCCTTTGGCTCAGGTCATGATCCCAGCGTCCTGGGATTGAATCCCACATCGGGCTCCTTGCTTGACAGGGAGCCTGCTTCTCCCTCTGCCTCTGCCTGCCACTCTGTCTGCCTGTGCTCGCTCTCTCTCTCTCTATAACAAATAAATAAATAAAATCTTTAATAAAATAAAATATCTAAATTTAAGAAAGTAAATTATTTTAGAAAATACTACATTGCCTTGTAAATTTAAATATCCAGTTCCACAGGAGATTGACTAATTGACCCATAATTGGTCAATTACAGCTATAATCACATGCAGTTGCTATTTGTGTACACAAATAATCATAGGTGACAAACACATACACATTAAAGAAGGAATCATTCTTAAAAATAAAATCTCTCTTAATTTATGTTCTCCAAGGGCACACGGATGCATGAAATTACAATGGACAAGCACCGCATATTTTGTACATTCTGAAGAAATTGCAATCACCTGGAAAAATACTATAATACAGACAGTATAAGGAGCCACTGCTATCAAAATCTGATGTGTCTAAACATCTTGTTGTATGAAGGTGCATTTACCTGCAGGGCACCTCTCAACTTTAACACGGCACCATCGCCGAGGGATTGATGGCCTCCCTATTGAACTCTAGAGTGCTTTGCTGTAATGGGACGTTGGCAGAGACAGCTGACAGAGTAAAAAGAGCCATCGCCACCGATAGTCAGGGTGTGATCTAGAGCAGTCACAGGGCAAGTCTACAATGAATGGCTTACAGAGCAAGCAAGAAGGAAATCTGCTATTTAAGCTTCTCAGAACTTCTGGATAATGGTCTTCAGGACAACAGCGAGACCTTCTAATATTAGCATTTCTTTTTTGACGTAACATAAATCAAGCGAAAGTAGTAGGAACCTTTGTTACCATACAGTTTACTGAAATACAAAGCACCTCAAAACCCCACCGATTAGCCAACAAATATCTTCTGTTTCCGCAGATGCTAAGTACTTATTGATTTAGTTTTACCTGCTAGTGGTCATTAAGGCCGGAAAAAAAAGATGACCACAACACCATACATCATTATCATGCTGAAGCATTGGTTAAGTACCTGTGTGTACATGAAGGCATTTGGCGAAAGGAGACAAGCAGAATCGTGTAAAAATATGACCAGTGGGAGGATCCGATGATGAAAGAGAGAATGTGATACAGCTGTGGGTTCAAGCTGAAATGACGGCTCGACAGGCTCTGTGTGGGCTCATCACGTCTAATGGAAGGAGTGCAGGCACCCCCGGCTCTCAGTATGTGCTGCTGTCTGTTAGGAGATTTATCCAAGCAGATGGTTAAATTCGGTGTTACATCAAACTACGATTTGTCTTCAGCTTTCTGTGGCTCTCCATACAAAATAGCAGTAGATTTATATTGTATTTTTTCTTTTTTGATTTTAGTTCCCTTGACTTTAGTAAATTGGCTAGAAAGTCTAACATTATGAACAAGAGGCAATTATTTTGTGTTGTTTTGGTATTGTTTTGGCTCTTCATCCTTAAGAGGGTATGGATTTGTCTAGAATGTTCTGGCTTCCTCCTAATTACAGGCGAGCAGAGGGTTCTGTGCAAACAACAGCAATGGATCAGTTAGTATGAACTAAGAAATTCATCGCAGTTTTTAAGGAAGTTAACATAACTTTCAAAAACCATGAGCAATTGCAAAATGTCTTACCTGTGCTGTCCCTTACATGATTTTCCCTTAACAACCTGAGATAAAGGAGAGCTACATGATTTCAAAGAAATCGTAGCTTTGCCCTCATCTTCAAAAAGCCAGAGAGTGCTCACAAGGGCAAGTGCTTTTTCTTTCCACTATGCACCCTCATTGGCAAGTGCAAGGCCACACACCTTTGAGCTGATTGAAGCATAACAAAGCATAACTACCTGCTCCAGGAATCAGACTCTGGCTTTGGGCCATAGCTCAGAACAGAAGTGAGCTTTGCTGAACAGAAAAAAGTTAAGCAGATGCAATCCTCAGTGACAATCAAGAAAGACGACACTGATGCAGGAGAAAAAAAAAATTGTAAGGACAAGCCACCATTCAAGCAACTGCACAGGCACTGAACCCATAAACTCAATGAAGCATTAATAGGTTATACAATTTCAATTTGAGTTTGGGGATGAGTGAAACTTTTTGTATGGGAGACTCAAGGAAAAATATTGACCACACCGAATGTGGAAATCAAACTTTTGAAGGCTCTTTTTCACCCTCTTCAGAAATGGTTAAGAATTTGACCTTCCATGATCAACAGCTCTGTGTGTCATGGGAAGCATATAGTAAAGGGTAAATGTTTTTTATGTTTAAAAAAATGAATGTCCTGATTCATGATTAAAGCAAATAAGTGAGCAGAATCACAATGTTCAGGCTTCTAAAACATATTACTGGTTCAAAGAAAATATTGGCAATACTTTCTTAGCTTATACATTAATCTGTTCAAACATTTATTGATGCCCCTTATATCCAGGGGCTGTATTGGGCACTTGGTGGCTAAAGGAGATAAGCACCTGTCTCTATAGTAAAAAGCTATGGTTATAAAGAAGTATTAAAATAAGGAAACATCAGCAGAAAATGATATAATGATGAGTGTTAATTATCATTTTTATATATCTACCAGAAGCTTTTTAAATCACTAGGTCTATGTACCATGCCCATAGCAAAATTTTTAAAAAGTTATTTTTAAAATCTCTTATTTAAAATGGCATTTATATCTTACACTACACACACTTAGAAATAACCTGACATTCTGTGGTTCCCCAGTAATTCCTCAAATGGCAAGGATCCATTATGTAATAGTCACAAGTGTGTGTTTGTTTGTTTGCACTAAACATTGACTCTTTTTTTTTTTTAGAAGATTTTATTTATTTATTTATTTGACAGACAGAGATCACAAGTAGACAGAGAAGCAGGCAGAGAGAGAGGAGGAAGCAGGCTCCCCTCTGAGCAGAGAGCCCAATGCGGGGCCCGATCCCAGGACTCTGGGATCATGACCTGAGCCAAAGGCAGAGGCTTAACCCACTGAGCCACCCAGGCGCCCCAACATTGACTCTTTTCAGCATAGGTGGCCTGCGCTGCAGATGCCTGTGTTGGCCAGGGCCTATCATGTTGAGAGACTGCAATACTACCCTTGGACAGCAAGCAATGAGCCATCCTCTTCCTGTAGATAATTCTGTGCAACCAGAAGACTTTGTCTGGAGAAATCCAGACCAAGAAAGAGAGTTGTTCTCTGTCTCTCGACAGAGGGCAGATACTAAGGTAGATTTTAAGAAAACAACTAAAGTCCAAGGTAAAGAGCTTGATTTTGAAGAGTAATTCTATCAGCCTAATTTAAGTATGTGAGTAAACTTAACTTATACAAACTAGGCTATGAAAAGTACCCAAAGGTCTAGAGTAGACTAAGTATCAGCAAGAGGAAATCATTTTTGCCATAAAAAATAAGCTTGCACCAAATAAAATGAAAACATTCCCAAGAACACAGAAATTCAAACTACATAAGCCTTCTTCCGATTTTCTTTGTCTTTTCCTATCCTATACGAGTTTCCATAGAGATTCCTTTTGTAAGCATCTGTTACCTACATGGAGTAGGATGTGTTCGGTTCAGTGTTCTCCCTGGGATGAGTGTGACATCAACGCCTGTTTTAGCTTCAAACCAACACCTATTTTAGCTTTAAAATGGAAAACTCTAGCATTCAGCAGAAGTTGGGAGACAGAAGGGGAGAGATTCTGAATTGGTGTGGAATATTTTACATATTTTTTTTAATGCCAAAGAATGCTGCTCTGGGGTCTCATTGTATGCTTTCCTAACCTCAACTCCCAGACAAGCCACCTAAGCCTGATTGCTTAGCGGCCACTCTACTGACCGAGCTCTTACTGGTCATGCTAGCACTCAAACTGACCACGGGACACTTTTCAGTGTTATTTTATTTGAACTCTCATTATCATTGGATGGTAATGATTATCCAATAATCCATTTTTGAAATTCGTCTTCCTTTACATGGATAGCACTTCAGTCTTCTTGTTTTCCCTACTTCTATCAGAACTCTCTTTTTAAATGTGTCATTCCCAAGTATTCATTATGGCCTCTTCCCTCTAATTGTATGTACTCATTGGGCAATTTTTGTAGCCTGAAAACAAATCATGTTTGTCCTCCAAGGGCCACGAAGTACACCTTGGAAGCCTACCCTCTTTCGATGCTCCAGCTCGATGCTGAACGACTCATGATTATTATTCCCCTCGAAGATCCCATACCATCATGTACAAATTTCTTAGGAAAAACCACAGTGAATTATAATTTCCCACTAGTTTATTTTTCATTATCTTGTTTTCCACCAGATTCTAAGATTCCTGAGACAAGGGTCTCTGTCTCATTCATCATGATATCCTACTTTATTCCCAGTTTTGTCAGAATTGCTGGATAAATGAGGTAATGTTTCCTGAATGGATGAATCAATTAAAATCAAATAAGGTAATTTCAATTATTGCCAGATAAAGAGTGTGTGATTTTTTCTCAAATATTATGGGAGTCTGAGAACAGTTTGCATTTTCTGTAAGATTTTGAGTGGAGAACAAGCATGAGGACATATTTTATCAATATATTCTGCTCCACAGCACATGATTAAACATATATATTTTCCTATGCGTGTGATTATATGCAAATGTATAGAAAATGTGTCCAAGTGTACCGCTCATTGCATCTTATCTGAAGATCCATGCTTCGTGTTGACAAGGAATAACTCAGATGCAAATATTTCACAGTTTCTGCACAAAACAATATGAATAAAGAACGAAGACATGTATTAAATAGATCTCAGTTATGTACTATACTAAAGAAAGAGTCCAATTGCCTAAAGCTTTTGAAGAAAAAAAAAAAAAACAGCAGACTAACACCAAACCAATTAAAATACAGGGCACCTGTTTCTCAAATTAAAATAGGAGCAGGAGATAAACAAATGAGAGGTTTAATTGGAAATATGTTTCACGGAACTACTACATATCCCTTATTCCTTAAATTACTTGAAAAGGCAACAAATTTGTTCTTATCTGAGCTGGTACAGAGGAGCACTGGCACAGGTAATAGAAAGCCAGACATCATGGCCAATTAAGCCAGCCAGCCATGTAATGTAGGTGGAGCTCTAGGGTCCTAAGCCAAATGCAGGGTGCAAATAGATAGCAAGATACCCAGAGGGTGTGTAACCCTATGTCTAAAAGATTAATTAATTAATTAACTTATTAATTTATTTATTTTAAAACAGCCTAGAGCTTAATCAAAATGCCCATGATTGACATGGACAAAATGGGGTGTTTTTCCTAAGTGAAGTAGTTCACAAATGCTTACAGCTTATGAAAACGGTTGTTATAAATTGAAACTTATACAGGTGACACTGGTTTAATGCAAGGGGGGTCCAAGATTTCAGCAGATGAAAAGAGGTTAATTTACTATTTATTTTACAATCAATGGCAGAGGAAACATGATTCTTTCTGATTTTGGCTTCTTTGCAATATATTTAGACCACTGGATAAAATTCTTACATCATTTTTTTAAAAGGAAAATGTTACTTGGGACTATCCCCCAAATCCAAACATAATAAGTCAGTTCAAAGTGGGTCTTTAGCTGTGAATAGGTATATATAAATAGAAAAGGTACACGTGAAAAGAAAGTAGACACAAGCCGTGGCAAGAAAACAAAAATAAATCATCCAGTGCATTTCAGTGGTTGGGAGCAAGAACAGTTCTGAAGACTGAAGACGGCATAGATGTAGGTGTAAAGGGAAAGATTAGTATGGAGCAGACAATGCTTAAACGTTCACGTGTGAGGATGGGGCTCAAAGCATCCCCCTAGGAAGTACTTTTGATAACACATTGTGGCATCCTTGTTTGCTAGAGTACTAAGAGAACTGTCCCAATGAGAAATCGAGCAAGCTGGGCAAAATCATAAAATGAATCTAGGTATGAAACACTTCCCCCTGTTCATCTCTAACACATGCACCCCCCCCACACCCTCATACACCTGTGCACAATGCTCAATAAATGTTTGTGGAATGAATGCGTGAATTAATGAAGTCATGTAGAAGACAGATGTAAGCTGAAAATATCGGCTTGTTATTCAATTCCAGAAAAATTATAGGAACTACTAAAAGTTTAAAAAAGGAAGTAAAGAATGTGAAAATATCATAGGGAAAATATGAAGATATTGGGAATTAATTTTTCTCATCTCTGGAAAAAAATGTGTAGTACAGGCCCATATTTTGCCAAAACTAATTGTTAAAAGATTAAGGAAGGGTGCCTGGGTGGCTCAGTCTGTTGAGAGTCTGCCTTTGGCTCAGGTCATGATCCTGGAGTCCCAGGAGCCAGTCCCACATTGAGGTCCCTGTGCAGCAAGGAGTCTGCTTCTCTCTCTGACCCTCCTCTGCCCCTTTCATGCTCACTTTCTCTCCCTAACTCTCTCAAATAAATAAATAAATAAAATCTTTAAAAGATAAATAAAGTAGAAGATTAAGGAAAGGGGCACCTGGGTTGCTTGGTTGTTTGAGCATCTGCCTTCAGCTCAGGTCATGACCCCAGGGTCCTGGGATCTGAGCCTTCCTCCCTTCTCAGTGGGAAGTTTACTTCTTCACTCTCCCTCTGCCCCCCTCCTCATTTATGCTCTCTCTCTCTCAAATGAATTAATTTTTTTTTTAAAAAAAAGAAGATTAAGGGAAAGGAAAGGAATTTAAAAAACACACATCATGTTTCTACCCTTTTATATTTTACCACCTACATATGACACAGGACACAAACTTGAAAACAGTTATGTAACAACCATGTTCCGGGTCATTAGGATATTTTTTCAAAGTGGGGTTTTAACATTTTCTTTAATGTGCAGTCTGTGATGATTATTGCTCTCACCTGTTCACATAAGGATTTAGCTCTTAAAAGTGATCTCATGACTATTTCTGAAAGCCCTGTGAAGCTATTTCCCTGTGTTCTGTGACTCTGTTACCCTCATCCCAAATCAGAACCCCTTCCTCTGATGCCTGTGGTCCTGAAAGGTGTCATTCCACAGAGCACGGTTTACCTCTAATGAAACTACAGCTGTTGCAAAACTTTGACCTCTCCTTTGTACAAAACTTCGAAGTGTACTTTTCTAAATTCTACACTGTACACAGTTAAAAATCATAGACTTAAGGAAATGATCAGAGCTCAAAAGGGAAGCAAACTTCAGAAAAGCTTTAAAATTGCTTTTAGATGAATGCTTCTGGAGCCCAGAATTTCTGCCATATGGAAACATATGGTTGACTTCCTGTAGGCCGAGGAGACGAATGAGGATGGCAACTTCTGACATTTGTTACATGAGAATTGAGCACTAATTTATTGTGGAGGTTTTCCAGAGATAGGGAAAGAGAAATTAAGGTACTGTCAGATACTATTAGGCTTTTAAAATATTATCTAATCCACATATATTCACACAAAAACGTGTCTATGAATGTTCATGGTTTTTATTCAAGAACAAAAAGTTGAAATGAGGGGCGCCTGGGTAGCTCAGTGGGTTAGGGCCTCTGCCTTCGGCTCAGGTCATGATCCCAGAATCCTGGGATCGAGCCCCGCATCGGGCTCTCTGCTCAGCAGGAAGCCCGCCCCCCCCCTCTCTGCCTGCTTCTCTGCCTACTTGTGATCTCTGCCTGTCAAATAAATAAATAAAATCTTAAAAAAAAAAAAAGTGGAAATGACCCGTATGTTCTTCTACTGACGATGGATAAACGGACACGTGGCTTATCTCTACAATGAAAGATTGTACACCCATGCAGAGGATTGAAGTGCTGGTGCGCGCTGCAACGTGGTGGCTTTTGAATATATTCTACTAAACAAAGAAGCTGGACCCCAAAGAATGCATATTGCATAACCCCATCCATCTGAAATCTCCAAGAATAGGAAAATCCACAGACCCCAAAGGCAGGTTAGCAGTTGCATAATGATGCAAAGTGGTGAGAGGTGGGGGATTCTCTTTTGGGGTGATGGAAATGTACTGGAATTAGATAGTGGTGAGGACTGGACAACATTGTGACGGTGCTAAAAGTCACTGAATCGTATACTTTACAATATTTAAATTGGTGAATCGTAGGTTATGTGAATTTTCTTAAAAATGATGGGAAAATATGATCTAATCCAATATCCAGCACAGTGCTATAAAGTAAGAATTTAAAAAAAAAAAAAAAAAAAGATAACTTTTAACATGAGAAAACCTGATGTCAGATAAATAGTTTCCACAAGGAAATGAATTGTGGATTTCAAGCTCTTTTACCCCCTTTATAATAGTGCTTCTCTAGATGAATCTTAAGCCATTTCCTAGTAAATGGGTCAGTCAATAATATATAACAAAGGTAACTTTAAATATGCCCTTCCTCTGTTTTCCATCAATATTTTCATAATCCATATTTATTTGAAATTACTAAAGAGTTCCTCCAGTTGGCTTCTGTTGTGTTTTCTATTACTGTGTTTAGGGTTCCTCCAAGACGGGCATCTGATAGATCTCTCTTTAAATTCCCAAAGTGCCTACTCAAGGCACAGTACACTACCTATTTCTTGTATAAAATAATGCTACTTTTTATCAATATGCATTATTTTATGTTAAGGGTTTAATGATCCTCCTTAAGTAGCTTCCTTTTATGGGGTTTATATGACTCATATTCTTTTAAAATATTTTGGTTTTATTTACAGTAATCAAATATGTCAGGAGATTTCAAACATTAGCGTTTTAATTTTCAGAACTTTTTATAAATAAAAGTTGTGTTATCCAAACTTATGCCCATGTTTCTTTTCCTTAATGTACAAATGTATTTGCAACCAAGCACACAGGTGTTTTGTGTTTTTGTGTGTTTTTGCTTGGGGCCTCTCACTTCCAGAGTCAGAAGATTCACTTGACCTTGAAAATGTGTTCTTTCTCCTGTTTAGCTCTTTGTAGAATAGGATAACATTGAGTTCCCAGGAAGCGATGGTAATGTCAAAAATTACAGCCTCATAAAAGCTTTAATTCTCACCATAAAAATAATATATAAAGTAGAGAACTATGAGGGTGCCTCACATATTGCAATGTCAGGTTTAGGAGCACTACTATAAAATTTATAATACCTATCTATTTGATAGTGGGTAAGAGCTCAAGCAAGTGTTGCTTAAATATAGCTAGGTTATAAACAAGTGAATACTTTGGGGAGAGAGAGTTTGGGGCATGTTTTGTGGTACAAATGAATGTTAAAGACCTGATGCTTAAAGATCCTGTTTCTTTAAGATGCCTTTCTAAAAATTAACATTTATCATTAAAATATAATGAGTCAAAATTACAAAATATGGCATGGTGTATGGATATGTGGAAGAGTGCAGAGCTGTGATTAACTGAAGATGCAGCAATGAAGGACAGAGAAATGAAGCTACCAAAACCACAGCTGGATTGGCAAAAACAGAAACACACAGAGCAAAGGAACATTTGTAAACTCAGTGGACCACACACCAGATTAGGCAGAATTAGCTCTGCTTACCAACGATATGCCACACATTCCGGGTTGTTGAGCTGGATCTGCACTAGGATCCCTTCTTTACCATTCTGATTCTGGCTGAAAGAACCTTTGTCTTCCAGTTCTGTCTGTGCATCAGTGGAACACAAGACTAGGTTTTGAAAGTGCATGATGGCAGATAGGCAGGTGGGACGGTTCCTGGTGCCCTCGTGTGGCTCCTGTCCTCCACATGGGCAGATTAACCGCTTCCTCATAGTCCATTCAACAATAGGTCTTTTCTTTCTAGCTCTTTATCGACAGGTGTCTTTGGTATTTTTTGTTTTATTTTGTTTTCTAAACATTTGTGCTCTTTCTAACTAATCTGCTTTGGACAAGATGATTATAAAGCCTACTGTTCGTTCTGGCAGAGCTGCTGTCTGCTACTTCTGAATTTTTCCTTTCATACCCACATCATTTTGCTTTCTGCAACTAAATACTTCACTAAAGAAATTTTCTTTTTATTCTGCATGTCTTTTATTCTGTGTACTAATTTGAAACTATTTGTCCCCAACTTATGTTACTATTCCTGTATCTGCAACCCTGCTCCCCATGCTGCCTCCACAGCAGCTAATGTACCTCATGGGACAGAACATAAACTCTATAATAGTCCAGAGGTGGATGTCAGTAGAAAAGCCAAAACAAAACAAGAAAACAAACCAAGCTCAAATTAATTTTCCTTATTTGGGTTTTATTGGGGGAAAAAAACAAAACAAAACAAAACAAAAAAACAAAAAACTATGACCCAGTCTGGTCAAAGAAACTTCTGGAAAATTTTTGAATATTTTGGGGAAGTATTCTCCATTCCTGTGACAGGGCTTCTTTATCTCTCCTGGAGTCCACAAACTTGAGTGCTTGCATTTCTGGCTGCTTCTGTTGGCCATCCCTCAACAAGCATGGGGATGTTGAGGAAAATAAATCTGGAACCTTGATGACTCACTTCATTAAGTCACTGAATCGATAAATTCCAATCTTCTCTTTAGAGCTGTGTATTCTCGTTTGAATCTCTGTTACTTGCTCCAAGAACATATGATTTGATATACACGTTTGTGTTTATCTTACATCTTAATAAATTATATATTTGGTCCTTGGTTACAACATCATGCTTGTTACTTGGATGATCAGAATTTTTATTTTATTTTATTTTTTGAAGATTTTATTTATTTATTTGAGAGAGAGCAAGAGCAAGAGAGAGAGAGAGCAAGCTGGGTGAAGGTAGAGGGAGAAGCAGACTCCCCACTGAGCAGGGACCACCCCCACCATGCTGGGGCTCCGTCCGGAGACTCCAGGATCACGAACTGAGCTGAAGGCAGACACTTAACCAAATGAGCCACCAAGGCACCCCCAGAATTTTTATTTTAGAGCATTTGGTTGGTTCTTGTTCTCCATGGCCATTCCCTGGGCTTTGTCTGAGCATATTTTGCCTTATTAACCATCTTACTGAGGAACTGGCTGCTTTTTTGCCATGTTTTCTTCCAGAGTGTAGTATCCCAGCACTCACCATCTCCAGCCTTAATATACTCCCACTGACATGGTTTCTCAGTGTACTTTATTGCTAGGCTTAGCACCACATGCTGAATGAAGAGATGCTCTTGCCTTCCAGAAGCTCACGGTCTGGTGAAGGTTGGCGCCATCATGTCTACATGGCTTCTCAGCATTGCCAATAACATGCCACTTACTCTTCCCTAGAATACCACAGAAACAGAAAAGTGTGAAATGAAAGCAAAATAGAAATGAAAATCTCACAGTAAAACAAGCCAAGTGTATTAACTGTAAATTTCATCTTCTGCAAAGAAACAGATAAATTATGGCCTTCTCGGTCTATCAAAATCACAGAGTCAGAGGCTCTTCTGGCAGAGCTAAGGATTCATATGAATGTCATTTGCTTCACAGAACTGGGCATTGGAGAAGCCCTTCTCCCTGTGCACCTGGGTGCAGGTTTAATCTGCTGCTGAATTCTTGTTTTGCACAGGAAGGCAGTCATGAAACACATGCCATCGCGAACACCTGCTCTCTAGCCATATGAATATTTTTGAACACTGCAAAAATAGGCAGAGAGTAGGTGCAGATACAATTATTGCTACAGATTTGTAATTTTCGAAGGAAAATTGCAGCTTTCGTTACTGCTGTCTAAATTTAGACAAACGAAAGCAGAATCAGCAAAGTAAGTTTTTGATGTATATATGTATAAATGAAGAGTTTGCATCAGAATCTAGGTTTGCCAGTTTTCTCCCTTTAAAAAAAAATCTCAATACGAATATTTTAGAAGATGGGGGCTGAAGAGTAAGTTCTAAATTTACATACATCATGTTTTGTTCCCGTGATGTAGTTTATGTAGCCATTTTATTTCTGAGAAGTGAACATAATACTGAGCAACGGAATACTGGAGTAATAACCTCTTCCTTTAAGTGGCGTTATTCTTACATGAGGTTGAGAAGCCAATGAAAGCTATAGAAACTCCCCACAGAATAATAAATAAGAATGCCAAAACTTGTGTGCAATTTTAGGACATTATGGATTTCTTCTAGCCATTTAATATTTGATATGTTAAACGGCCTTCCCTCCCTCAAAACATAAATTAAATAAAAGGAAAGATGTTCTTTGGGGAAAAAAAAAACAGATTCAAAGGTAAATGTAATTGAAGAACTATCTTTTTAGCATCTTCTGGCAAATAAAACATCTTAAAAAACAAACTTTTTTCCTTATATCTAATTAAGCACTTATAGTATATTCAAGTTTTTATTTCATTATGTGTATACACAGAAAAATTCAGCAAATATACACTTTTTCATAAACTTTACAGTATTTAAGATGTTATCTGTGTGTATGTAAATATATTTGATTGCACTAAGGATCCAAATAGAGTGGTTTATTGAAAAATGTGCTTTCTCCTCGCCTTCTGGGAAGCCTGTGTGTTGACATTCCAGAACTGGCCAGCTGGTTCTACGTCATGAATATCTCTGGATCTTTCTTCTGCTCATTGTCTTTGAGAGGAGACTCACATCTCGCGGCTGCCTTGCAGTCACAACAGGGGTGCAGTGTTTGGTCTGCACTGAAAGCAGGAAGGAACATAAGGAAAGAGACCAGGTTCTGTGGAAAGCAGACTCCCTTGCCAGAACTGTGGCACTAGGGCAAATCCAAAGCCAGGAAACATATTCTTATAGGTAAGTATGTTGCTGCTCCACACAAGATGGTGATGCTGCTTGGAGACATGACAGTAAGGATGGATATCGAAGACAACTGGCAGTTTCTGTAGTAACTGCTAATATTTCCATCCTTCTTCTTCTTCTTCGGTCACTTTTTAGGTACTTTCTTTGGAATATATGGTACCTAGATATGAATCACTACACATTCTGAACCTAAAATCTTAACAAATGAACAAGTTTCCTGAATGGACAATCACGAGAGAATGATTTAGGTGTAAAGGTTATGAAGGATTTGTGAAGAACATAAATATACCTAATTCAAGTGAAAGTGGGCGAGTTAACTAGAGGATGTTCACCCATGTAGTTTTCAGCCATGAAGAATGAGGAGAGCAGTTTTCCCAGAGGTCATCATAACGTTACCTATGTTTTTTTAAAGATTTTATTTATTTATTTGACAGAGATCACAAGTAGGCAGAGAGGCAGGCAGAGAGAGAGAGAGAGAGAGGAAGCGGGCTTCCCACTGAGCAGAGAGCCTGATGCGGGGGGCTGGATCCCAGGACCCCGGGATCATGACCTGAGTGGAAGGCAGAGGCTTAATCCACTGAGCCACCCAGGCGCCCCTAACGTTACCTCTATTTATGGTGTGCTTACTATTAGCCAGACACTGGGGCTGAATGTCTATGCTTTATTTAGCTCTTGAGACAACTTTACCAGGTAAGTACTACAATTAACATCATTTTAAGATTAAAAAACAAAACTGAACAAACAAACAAACAAAAGAGCTGTTCAGAGAAGTCAAGTAATTAGGGGTGTCTGGGTGGCTCAGTCATTAAGCGTCTGCCTTCGGCTCAGGTCATGATCTCAGAGTCCAGGGCTGGAATCCCACATGTGGCTCCCAGCTCAGCGGAAAGCCTGCTTCTCCCTCTCCCACTCCTCCTGCTTGTGCTCCCTCTCTCGCTGTGTATCTCTGTGAGATAAATGAATAAAATCTTAAAAAAAAGAACGCTCTGATATTAATATGTTTTGCTGAGAATTTAACACAGTTCTCTCCAATGCCAACCCCCACACTTTTTAGCATAATGTAGCACTAATTTACCTATAAGCAAAAATGTGGAAACATGGAACTGCTTTTGAGGGGTGGAGAATTACAAACAGTTCAGAGTTGCTGGAAAATAAGTAGCCTCCTGAAATCTCAGGAGAAATGTTCAGAGAGGAAGAATAAGCAAGCTCCCTTAATAATTTAATTCAGAAGAATCTACTGGAAGATTTATTCAGGGCGATGTCACATAGCAGCGCTTCTCAACCTTTAACGTATATACAAATCATCGGAGGAGATTATTAAAATTTGAACTCAAATTCAGGGGTTCTAGAGTGAGGCCTGTGACCCCGTTTCTTTCTAGGAAGTCCTTCTCCCTCAGAGAAACTCGACTGCAGTTAATGCTGCTGATCTTGAGAAGGAAGGTCACTTATCTCTCGAGAATTACTGCAGAGAGGATTTTGAGGGACACATGGGAGGTTCAAAATACATCCGTTGAAGAACAAGACAGCTTTGAGTTAGGAAGACCCGTTTATAAGCTTGTGGGTGCCTCACCATGTTTGCAGAGTGAGGATGAGCTAGGATCGTTTGCAGAGGCTGCAGTAAGTGTAGATTTAAGCTGCAGAAAACAAAGATGAAAGAGGCTTTGACCCCGTAGAGGAAATTGAATCTAACAAGAAGTATATGAATTGCACTTTCGTTGCCAGCAATGGTATGGAACGCGGCAGTGTTAAAGATCTGAAGAAATCAAATCGTGTCAATCCCCCATTCTCCTGTAGTATCTTACTCCTTTGGAAGGTGGTTAGGACTGTGTGTGTCCATTCAAAACAAACCCTTCTGATTTATAAAAAGCACTTTTCTCGTATCAACTGTAAAGCAACACATTTTTACCAGTGCCATTCAGAGTACAAAATGTTCACACAAAACTTTCAGCTAGGAGACAGTAAATTTCAGAGCTAATGTGATAGGCTGAGCAAATTTCTGGTAGGACGAATATAAAGACATTTGTTGTAAACTAGCTTAGTAAAGTGCATAATTGGATAATGGTAGAATAGATGGGAATACCTAAAAACAAATCCAGCCGCATAATAATTTTTATTTTGTGTGGTATGATGCAGGTAAAATAAGGCAGAAAAACAAGAACAAAATCTGTCTCCTGGCCAACAAGGGCTATGGTGCTCTTTGTGCTTATGCCAAATTTTTAGAGTTTAATGAAGACAAAAAGAATATAAATGTCTCAAGTAGTGTCTTTTGGCTTCAGTGTACTCATAACTTCTCTTAATTAAAACAGAACCCAGCTAAAAGCAAAATCTGCCTCTTTAACAACATTCATTCATCCGTTCATTCAGAAAGTATTTATTGAGTGTCTGTTATTATCAGATACTGTAAGAGGATCTGTGACTTCAGCGATTAAACAAGACTGAATGAGACCCCTGCTTCCCTGATGTTTACACTTGAGTGTGGGGGGACAGGAAATAAACAAAATTAAAATAAATAGAAGGGTAATTTCAGATAATGGTAACAAAATAAAGTAGGAACATTGAAGAAAAAAATATCTGAGGGACGAATCTAACTTAAATTTGGCAATAAAAAAAGCTTTTGGAAAACTGCCAATTCAGGTGAGATCTTAATGGTGAGAAAGCCACCGCTGGGAAAAACCACGTGTCATGAAGAAGAAATAGTGCCTGGGCTCTGAGGTTTGGGTAATGCTGGGATGACCAAGAAGGGGAAAGAAGGGAGAGGAATGCTCAAACTGAGCAGCAGGAGGGGCCCCAGGATGGGGAAGTGAAGATACCAGAGCTAAGTCGCACAGTGCAGTGAGCATTAAGGCAGCAAGTTCACACTGGATTTTAATATGATGGGAGACACATGGCAGGTTCAAGGAGCAAGAAAAGTGATCTGAATTTCATTTTTAAAGAAGTATTCTGGCTATTGTGTGGAGAATCGTTCAGCAGAGGATGAGCAACAACAGAAAAATAGAAGTTTTCCAACTGTTGAAGGTAAACTAAAGAGTTCTTATGCGGTCAAGTCCATGCTGAAATGCCTATTAGCTCTTGAGGGGTGATGTCAACTGGGTAGTTGTTGTTTGGGGAGGTCGTGTTTAGACAGATATCCGAGAAACAACTGTCACACAGATGACTTTTAGAACCACTGAGGCCAAAGGGAGAACACGAAGTCAGCAAAGGAGATTAAAAGGTATGGGAGCGGAGCAAAGAACATCTACCCTTCACCCTCCTCCAGAATTCAACATCACAGAATGAAAGAAGTCACTGTTCCAATTAGGTGCAAAGAGGGAACTGCGCAGATTTCTTCTGGAGTTCAGGTATGGGCTGCACTAGTGAGCGGTCACTGAATTTCACTACCTGGAGCAATTGGGAACCCACATTAAAAGAGTTTCACTAGAACCGTAGGATGGGAATTCCAAGGGGAGTGAGTTGCAGGGAGAATGTGGACTGAATAAATGAAAACACATTTTTATAGGAAAGTTGCACTGTAAAAGAAAAGAGAAAAATAAGGTAGTAGCTGGAACAGGGTGCATAACTGAGGGTAGGGTTTATTCTCCAGATAGGGACACATAAATTTTAAATAAAGTGAACCTTTAGATTATACTCAATGAAACAAAACAAAACAAAACAAACAACAAACAAAAAAATTCAGAGTTTTAGAGCTTCTTCCACAAGTATCATTATTTCCACCTATCAAGAAATTTAGCAACATAAATCAGATCCATGGGTAGTAAATTTCTCGACAATAATTACCTACAGACAATATTTAATGCTGCTCCTTTTTTTGGAGACACTAAAAAGATAACACACAATAGACATGAATTTTAACAAATTTGTAAATATCTGTTTAATTAAAATGTTGCCACATTTTATTTCTTTCCCAAAGTCCCTTGCATTTCAATTTCCTTTAGTCTAGAAAAATATTAACTTGTTAATTGTTACTATTACATATAACATATGCATGTGTATTACATACAACAAATACGTATAATTGTTAATATTACCTATAATACAGAAATGTATTTCTGAAACTACCATCTGCTTAAATTAACAATCTCCAAACACACAGAAACCTGGAAAGACAATTTGAGACAGGTCATAACTAACACTTTTAGAATGAGAAGCTTTTTTATGTCTTAAAAATCCCTCAAAAGAAAATCCCAAGTTCTTACAAGAACCTGTTTGAACACAGCCACATGTGTATTAATATATGTTCTATATACACAGTGACATATGATGTAATCAAATAATACAATTATCTTAAAATTGATGTACAGTTGGGTTGTCTTCTTTAAGGTTGGCTAGTTTGTACGTATCTAAACTAACTTCTTTTCCATAATCACGATTGTTCAAGTCAAAGCATCATCTCTACACACGAGGTCTTAACTGTTAGAAATCAGACTTGAGAGGTGATTTTATGTCGTTTCACCCATACCTTGGGAAAATTGTATGTTGTACCAAAAGAGCATCCCCACTGTTATGTTCTGAAGTCTATCTAGTATTTTCATTTATTCCCAGCACCTTTATCTACTGACTAAGCATAGTGCTCTCAGCTATTAATATTTGAACACAAACAACACTGAAGGAGTGATGTTCTAACAAGAACATTTAAGCATCAGCCAGGAAACAAGGGAGTTACTGCGATAGGACAGCAGAGCTATCTCTGGTTTTGAAACATAGCTGTTGGTCTATAGAAAGTGAATTCTAGAAGTAGTTTCTCGGCAGGAAAGAATAAATGAAATTTTACGGAAGTATCATTTATTCTCCTGATGTGTATCAACTATGTGTATTCCTATGAGTATCAACTATGACCACACTCTTACACTGTAATTTATAAGAAGTTTGAGGACACTTTAGGCCTAGAATAGACACCGTAAAACATGCCAATTACTGCAAAGAGTATAGGAGGATATTGTTCTTATGAACATTTTTTAAAATGTTGTTTTTTTAAGGTAATATTGGTAGAGCAGATTGTTGGTATTCTTTCAACTACAAAAGTTTGGCAAAACAAAGCTCTTGTTTCTTTGAAGTTTAGTTTTTCATGATGCGGTCTGCCAAAGGGTCAGTTAAAAATTTAAATACAGCACCCAGATCACTCATGTTTTACCAGCAGCCTACTTGTTATTATACCCATATTTGAGATGTCTCACTAGCTTCCAATTATCCAATTTGAAAGAACTGCATTCTGCTTTCAATTTTTAATGCCTAACTCCTGTGGATTTCAGCATGAGATCTGTGGATAGCAAAGTGTCAGAATATACTGACTTTAAGAGGGCACTTACAGTTTTATAAGGCAGTAAATGATATAAAGTTTCCGTATGTGGATATTTCACTACATGTTACATTATTAAAGGTATATCTGCTTGGTGATCCATCTCAGAGCTCTATGGCAGTAAGAGAATGTTGTTTGTGGTTTTGCTTTTTTCCCTTTTGACCCAATTTAAACTTCTAACCCTTGAGAAAAGGAATTTTAATGTTTCATCTCCCTTTTTAAGAATGGATATTCTAAATCAGATTTTTCGTGGCAGGTGAACTAAACGTTCTCCCTCAAGACAGTTTACAATCTCAGTTTACATTTTATATACTCAGTTGGTCTTTGCTGTTTGGGGGAATCTTAGAAAAAGGACATTTTTATTGTATTTTGAAAGCTATTCCAGTGAAAATAAAAAAGTAACTGTGAATACACAGTTGTAATTAAAATCTGACTCTGTTTTTGGTTTGTTATTACATCTGAAACATTTAAAATATATATGAACAAAGGCACATAATAAAATGTGTTACTTACAAACATTCCTTGTACATTTTGAACATAACATCTGTTTTGTAAATTTGCAATAGGTGTGTTTCTGGCATTATTATGATGAACTCACTAATTAACACATTATTAATTCAATAAATGTGTATCTACTGGATATTTTAGTCAGGCAAAAATATTAGTAGTCATAGGTGATGCCAAACAATATGAACCTCTCTTCCTAGGAAATGGAAGAGAAAAATCCTATAAACATATAAACTATAAACATATAAAAACTATAATAAAAGTCATGAATTTGATACATAATACAAATACAAATAAAATTTCAAAAGTACGTCCTTCTTAATGATGTTGGGGGGGGAATATTTTTCTTTACTGTTTATGGTTTTCCTGAGTGCTCTAAGAATTCAATTGACATAGGACAGACTAACAGAAGAAAATCAGATTTAGTTCTGTATGCATAAAAAATGTAAAAGATTCTTCAGATAGGCAAAATGAGGTATATATGTCATTTTGGACTAAGGAGAAAGGGGTAAGGGTATGGGGCTTCAATGGTGAGGAAAAATATTCATAAGAAGAATGGAAAGAGTAAATGTTTGCTGGGCCATCTAGAGATAATGGGACATGGAGAACACTATGATGAAACAGGCCTTGCTACACTTCCCTGTCTACCACACTTGGTTCATATTGTACTATAGTGATTTACGGTGGTAGTTCCCTTTTTGGAGCAGGTTCTATTTAAATTCTTTTAGGCAGTTAGGGTGAATGTCAAAGGTTCTTCCAAAACTTTCTACCTCTCAAAAGCAACTGGCCCCTAACAATCCACATGCCAAAGAGACACACTGTGGGGTGGCAAAACCTGTTCCCTCGCTAAGGATATTTGAAGATAACATCACAAGAGCAAAGGCATGAAATGGGAGAACATGGGATACCTCTACGAGTAAAGGGTAATCCAAATGTAGCATTTTACTGTGTGTGTGAAAGGAAGTATCAGGTGATAAGCCTGAAAAGGCAGAGTGGGAAGGGATCTGGAGAACTTTTTCTTGACACTAATTATAGAAAAATACTCTGTAAGCAACAGGAATCCATTAATTGGTCTCAAACAGTATAATTTTAGCAGTGTTTAGGAATATTAGTACCCATTATGGATAAAATGAATTTAAAGAGGATTATAACAGAAAAGGGTAAAAATCTGACACAAATAGTTAAACCAAATATGGTTTAATTTGGACAGAGTGATTGTGTGATAAGAATTGAATGAAGAGTGGTAAGGACTTGAGACAGAACATGGTCAAAAACTATACAGAATTTGAAATCTAAATGCCAGTATACAATAAGGAAGAAAAATAATTATCCCAAATCATTGAGGATGATGACAGAATCAACAGAATGGGAAATTCAACAAAGGCAAAGGCAGATATAGAGGAATAATTAAAAATGATTTTTCATGTTATTATTAAGGCCTTGGTAGAGCATCCAACTAGTGATGAATAACAGGCACTGTGAAAACCTGGCCTGAATTTTGGGAAAAGTTTTGGGTTGCAATATATTAGATTATATGAAGAAGGCAAAGGTTGAAGTCACACGAATGGATGTAAGTGTACAGAAACTTTAAATGAATATATGCAGGGCATCTTCACTACTAGCTAGAGCCCACCCTCATGTGAAAGATAACCATGGCACACCCCCTTAAGGTGGTCTGTAATCCACACCTCTCAGTATTCTTGCCCTTGTGTGATCTCCTCCTCTTGAGTATGGAGGGACTTATATATAACTCAGCAGTATCATCCTCTTTTTTGGTGAAGTACACTTTTTTAGATCTGTGGGAATAAATACAGTATATGCTGTGGCTTAATGTACTAATATCTACAAGGAGAAATTAAATATTTAGGAATTTGTCAGGAGACTTCTTTATTCTACCTGCCTATTTTTTAAAATCAAGTTAGAAAACATATTTTTAAATCAAGTTTTTAAATGTTTTTAAATCAAGTTGGAAAGACAAAGGGAATACAGGTAAACATGCCTTTAGACTTGGACCTAATTGAGAGATTTTCTCTCTCTTAACCTCAACTTCCAGCAGTCACCAGTCCTGCAAATCTCAACTCCATATAACTTTTCTTCTTTCCCACTTATAATGCTTAAATTCAGGCTCATATTTATTACTTGAAGAATTTCAGTAGTTTCAGATTAATGTCCTTGCCTCCAATCTTGTCCCTCATGTTATGATCTTTTCACTACTTGCAAAACTATCTTACTAAAACACTGATCAAAAAAAACTTCCACAGGTCAAAGCATTTGTTTGTTTGTTTGTTTTTTATTTATTTATTTTTTTTTTACTAATCAGAGGTTTTATCTGGTTTTTGTCATTATTGATTTCCTAGCACTTATGATGAACCATTATATTCAATAAATTAGGCTCAATGCAAATGAATAAATGCTATTAAATGAATTACCTTGGCTATTTTTTTTTTTTTTTTGAAAAGGTTCTTTATGATCTGGTCAGTACCTCTCAGTATTCTATCTGATTTTATTTTATTTTTTATTTCTTTAAAGATTTTATTTATTAGAGAGAGAAAGGGAGGAAGAGAGAGAGAGTGCACAAGCGAGCGGGGTGAGGAACAGAGACAGGGAACAGAGAGGGAGACAAGCAGACTCCCCAGTGAGCAGGGAGTCTGAGGACCACAAACAAAGGCCTTGATCCTGGGACTCTGGGATCATGACCTGAGCCAAAGGCAGATGCTTAACTGGCTGAGCCACCCAGGCATCCCTCTATCTAATTTTAGTGTCACTCCCTTTGTTCCTAGACTTATCATCAAACCGTAGAACACACGGAAGACACAGAAATCTTTGTAATTTCACACGGAAGACACAGAAATCTTTGTAATTTCACCTTCACATCATCAGGTTCACAATTCCTCAGTTTTGTGCAGAAAACTCTGTGCTTGCTTCTATATCGATTACCTAGAAACATAACACCAACACATCTTTTAACATCAGGGGTTAAGTTTTTTTCTTTTCTAAACCCTAAGCTGGCCCATCTTTGGAAAGTAAAATTGAGCATCAGCTTTGATTATGCCATAGTCCACACTCCTTAAGTTATGCATTCATCTATGACAGTCCTAGTAAAAATTTACTGCATTTGTTTATGTACATACCTCTTTGCTTTATGCTAAAGCACCTTGGTTGCAGAAACCGTGTTTTGTTAATTTGCACATCTCTGGTGGGTAATATGGTACTTGACACAGATGAAGATGAGCGCTTGTGAGATGCTCTATGAAAATTCCACAACTGCTGTACAGATGGCTGTGACTTTGCTGGTTTTCACCTGTGACACTGGGGACATTTCCTAACCACTCTGTGACTCGCTCTGCCAACTCTATTAGGAGGATATTAATAGCACCTCATTCAAAGATTTCTTGTGAAGATTAAAAAAGACAGTGCTTGGTACCTGACATGGAATAAGAGCTCAACAAGTGCTACATGGTATTTTTTTAAAAATTACAGATTTGGTCTGATTCTTATTTGTAAATTAAGGATAACAATACCTACCTCAGAGAATATGAGAAAATTATTTTGAAATGGCCATTTAAACATGTTTGTAAATATTTGTAAACATGTTTATAAGTATTTTATTTTGAAACAAAATAAAATCCCTAAGCAAGCGTGTGAGTATTATCATGACAATTTGAATAATGTCAGAAGGAAGACAGGATCTTGAAGCAGAGTGTGCTTGGGAGGATGACTCAGGTCCAAAGAGTCAGCACCAAGGACAGGGAGCCAAGTCTGTGACAACGTCAGGAATACAAATGAGGGCCCCATTCATGCTTACTTCAGTAGGGGAGCACACTTGATATGTGCATTGTAGCTCTTTCTGAATATTGTAATGATTAAATAGAAGACCAAACGCAGTTTATGACAGTTTTGGATTACAGAATGGAAATTGTAGGAAGATCCATGTGAGCTCAATATAAGGAAGTATTTTCTAAAAGTTAGATTTATCCACAAAAGGAATCTGTTTCTTCATAGGGAAGCAACAGTTTAAAAGCACATGCTGAATGTACAAGTCTTTGGGGTGCCAGAGTGTTCTTCTATGAAACAGATTCTAGTTGGCCAAAGGAACCCTAAAATTCCTTTCAACATTTATGTTTTGTTATATCATCTTGCTCTTTATATCACACTTTACTTCTCAGTATAATCTAAAAAAATTAACCAGTTGTTTCCATTTTCTTACTAATATACAATACATGGTGATAGATACCTACAACATCTTCTCTTCACCTGTCATTGTATATGTGACAACCAGCGGGACTAACTTTATTAGAGAAAAAAAAATTGAGACCATCCCAGTTTTAGAACATCCAGCTTTGAAGTTCCTTTAAGCATGAGTTGATTTTTTTTTCTCCTCTTTCAGAAGCAATGCCCATCAAAGGGAGCTAGCTTTTTTTTTAAAGCTTTTAAATGAGTTTTGTAATTATTATTTTCATGAATGATTAATCGCTAGCATAAGAAAATTAAGAGGATACAAATAAGCCTATGGAATTGACTAAAACAAAATGTTGCTTGGTGAAGCAGCAGATGTTGACTATTTCACAGTATCCCTGATCCCGGTTGTGGGGTTGTGCCAGGTCTGTGATGACAACTGAAGCACATATTTTTCAAGCCCCATTGAGACATTTGATCAATGTTCAAGTGGCAGATGAGCTTCATTATTACAGTGTCCGGCAGGTGTAGGCATTCAGAAGGGGGCTGTCATTAAAGTATTTTGTGTGTATCTGCTAATTATATTCCTCAGTTCCAAACAGCAGCCCTGATATCCCTGTCACATTTGTCACCTGTGCAGCAGGTAGCAGGGGTACAATGAAACATATCGTACTGTCTTCATGGTCATGTGGCATTGTGCCGGAATTCTGGGAAAGGGATGATAAGAAAATCCCTCCTTTTCTTCCAAAACGCCATTAGGAAAAAATAAGGTGAGTCAGACAGGAAGGTCCCGTGAAAGTTATCTCTGTGTGTGTGTGTGTGTGTGTGTACGTGCTTATAGATATATATGTTTTATTCATTGTTTAAATTAGCAATAATAGTTTTTCTTGTATTACATTATTGGTTTACATAATGTGTACCTATGCTATTTTATTTAATACTTAAAAAGGACAGTACATTTAATTCCATGAATTTGAAACTAAGAGAGTTTCAATGATGTGTCCAGAGATAGAGCCACAAAAGGTAGACTCAGAATTTCACTTGTGACTTTTATTTCTAAATTTCCGGCCACTCTTTGCCTACCCACATTGCATCTTGTTCGGGCTTGTTACCCAAACTTTAAATTGAAATAAATGAATAGAAAACATTAAAGGAGAAATAGAGCAATATAAAGCTTTGTGAGGTGTAATTGGATTTGCCCTGTGCACATCATCAATAGTCAATTTGTTTTATTAGTTCTGAAATGTGCTCTGCAATCAGTTTTATGAACCACTCTATTGGCTTTTAGATACAACAACAGAGTCAAATGTCTAAACAGCTATCAGCAACATAACTTCACATTCTAGATCATTTCCCCTTCAGCACTTTCTTTTGACCTGCCTCAGCTAGTTATACGATGGAGTTAAAAAGAAATGAAAAAGTGCACTTTGGAAAATTCTTAAACTATAAAACAGCTAGACTATAATATTTCTTAAAATTCTGACTTCCAAATAATTACTTACTTTGCAAAATAAGATTCTGATCAAACTATTTACAAAAATCTGCATTTAAAAAAATAAATAGGATTTTAAACAACATTTCACATAGTAAAAGAGTGGTTTTTATATCTTAAGGTTTTAGATATTTTTGTAAACTTAATTGTAGAAATTAAAAAATATATATATATTTTACCCACCATATTAAAATCTAAATTAGACCACAATTCTATAACTATAACACCCACTTCATTTACTTTTTCTGTGTTAAGCTTGTTTAAGTTACAACTTTTTAAATTCAATCAAAGAATAAATTGAGGGGCTCCTTGGTGGCTCAGAGGGTTAGGGCTCTGCCTGCAGTTCAGGTCATGGTCTCAGGGTCCTGGGATCAAGCCCCGTGTTGGGCTCTCTGTTCAGTGGGGAGCCTGCTTCCCCTTCTCTCTCTGCCTGCCTCTCTGCCCACTTGTGATCTCTATCTCTCTCTCTATGTCAAATAAATAAATAAAATCTTTTTAAAAAGAATAAATTGAGCATATGATAATTATTGTCTTTTATATTTTTATTACTTTATTTTTTTAACCCATATTGTTTAAGGGCAATGGGCTTGGGAAATTAACCCATTATCCTCCAAGGAAAACAAATGTTGACCCTTTCACTCTCGTCCTTTTCCAATTCCCAACCGTAGTCAGTGATCTTTCTAAAGTGCAAATCTATTCATTTAGCCACCACGTAATAATCCTTCAATAGCTACTTATCGAAGATGATATAAATTCCAATGTCTTAGCCCAACATATAAGGCTCCTTACTGTCTGGACTACTCCTGTTGTTTCAAATACAGCTCCTGCCATTTACTCTGATGTAGACAGACCTTCCTGGCTGGCTCACTCCCAGGAGCATATGACTCTTGATCTTCAGGTCACTGACTTAGCCCCATGTTCGGTGTAGAGATCATTAGATTACTATTCCTTAGTGGTTCATCCTCAATTCCCATACTCCTTTTTTCTTCTGTAGTATTAAAATTATAGGATTATTAGGTGAAGCATAGTTGCCTTCAAAATATGACATTTCCCAACCTCCCTTGAGGTTAAGCATAGCTTTGTGGTTAGATTCTAGACAATGGTATGTCTGACGTCATATGGCATCCTTTTGAAATTCTCCTGGGTGATAGTTGACATGCCTCTTCCGTCCCTCTACTCCATCGTTTCCCCACCGCTAGCTCTAGAGAGCTAGAATAGGGTAACTGAGGTTCACACCAGATGAGACATCAGACTGTTAATAGGTGCCAAGGTCATCAGGAATTTGTGGTGCATAACCCAAAGCAGCTTTGAATCACCAACTTCCGAAATCAATTTAATAGAAAGAAAAATGCCCTCCTATCTTGTTTAAATCACTGAAAAGTTTAGGTCGCTTGCTATAGAACCTAATTCTAACCATTTATCATTTTTCAAGATCAAACTCAATTTTGACACTATGAGAACTAATATTAGATTGAGTTACATACAATTGCAATTTCTGTAGGTCAAAAAAATAAAATATATTCAATTTCATATGGTCCAACTTAATACTGCTAATGGCAGTACCTTTTATTTTACTCTATCTTGTATAATACTGTAACACTTATATCTTTCTCAATTATACCATGCCATATTTAGTATTGTAATTATTTCTTTACATTCCCATCTCCGAAACAATCATGAGTGCTTTAAGAGAAGATACCAGAGTTAGTCTCAAATTCTCAAACTAGAGTGTAATTTCTAATTCTTAGTAGACATAAGTACTTTTTAATGGAAGGGATGAATCAATTATATATAGTATTTCAATTTGCACTGCTATAACTTTTTAAATTGCAAGCCTTTTGATATCAATTTCTAAATATTTTCACAGCTTATTTAATTTCCAAATATGCCATTTGCTGATTATTTCCTCACTCAACAGTGTCTGTGGTTTGGGAAAAGAGGAGTGGTGTTTCATTGTGGTCATTGTGCTAATAAGTACTTAAAGACTTTCAAATAAAATCTATGAGTCCACTTCTTCACAACCAGTAGATCAAGGGTGTTTGTTTCTATAAACCTTCAGTCTTTGGCAAGTTAATTTATTTGCCAATAAATTCAGGAGTAAGAGAGATAAGTGATCCAGAGTTTTCATACAAAAAAAGTTAATCCATTGCACAAAATTGATACCATCTAAGGCATTAGAGCTTAAATCTCTCCTGAAGCCACTGATGAGAAAGGCTGTCTTCGACTATTGAGAAACAGCTAAATGTAATTATGAAATTGTAATTATTTTCATGGCTGTTGGTAAGACTTTAATTTTTATGTAAATTATGGTTTACTTCTCTATGAAGAACAATATTCCCTGTTCCACCTTTTACCTGCATCCAACCAGATTACATGAGACCTAGAGAGGTATATGTACAGTTTTACAAATGTTGAAACAGTAATTTAATATCACCAACCTTAGCATATTTAGCCGCAGAGCGATACAGGCATGGATTTGCTGATGGACACAATGCTGTTTTATGATGTCCACTGTATAATTCCACATTAAGCTGCAAGTGGCAGCTGACTTTTGGGTGTCTCCTTTTCAAGTACTGTGTTCCATCTTCAAGAAGACATATGTGAGCCTTTTCTGCTGACCCTTTTCACTGTACATCAGGTAACTGCCTTAGTTTATATAAAAATAGATACATGTATTGATTTGGACAACGTGCAGAAAGATCCTCTTGAAGGTTGTTTTTAATAACCATCCTGCCCATTCTGTGTAACTCCTTTGCTCTTTTGGCTGATTGGCAACATGTGGGAATAGTCCAGTGTGAAACAGAACCTTTAGCTTAGCTGATAAGAAAGTCTTCCCCTGAACCACCCATAGTCAAATCCACCAGGACAGAGATAGAGAGATCTTTTCTTACAAGCTAATTGTTGCTTTGTGTGTTTCAAATTCCTGTGAATATTGAAAGTGAATATTTCTTCACACTTTCTCATCCAATATGTAGCTCTAATCCATTGCATAAAATACACAAAATACACTTTTTAGAAGTTGCAAAAAAAGACATTTTAAAACTTGGTAAAAATGGATTGCTTGCACAAATTTGGCACAAGTTTAAGCCCTGGAAAACAAAAACAAAACAAAACAAAGAAACAAAAAAACAGAGAACACTGATCTAAATGACAACTAATATCTTAAATTCCTTTTTTTTTTAATGGTGTTATTTTAGTCACCATACATCATTAGTTTTTGATGTAGTGTTCCATGATTCATTGTTTGCATATAACACCCAGTGCTCCATGCAATCCGTGCCCTCGTTAATACTCATCACCAGGCTCACCATTTTCAACTCATTTCATTTGGTTCCACAGTAGCTCTTTCTGTGTGTAAGATCTGAAGCAATTTTCTTCATAGGCTTTGGTTCTTTGAAGTGTGTCTCCAAAACTCACAGCTAGTGATTCTTTCTTTCTCAGCTGGTTCTTAAATTACAGTCTTTTGTTTATTCATTTGTTTGTTCTAACCAAACTGCAGTTGTTTGAGGCACTGGTACAAGAGCTAAGCAGAAGAATTTGATTCAGCTACAATGAAAGGATGCCTTTACTGACATTGTGAGACCAGAATACTGGGTGTTGTTCACTGGTTGCTATGAAAAAGAAGAGAACAAAACAAACAAACATATTTAAAAAAAAAAAACAAAACCTAAATATTACAGGTTAAAAAAAAAACACAACCTTTTTCATGTTTTTTTCCCTTGATTTTATTTCATTGTGGTAAGAAAACATTACCTGTATTATTTCTTTTTGAAAAGTATTAGAGTTTTCTTTGTAATCTAATGTATGGTAATTTTTATGACTATTTCTTTAATAATTAAAAAACATGTTCAGAAATTGCTACAAATCTATATAAGGCCTATTTTATTCATTATATAATTTAAATCCATATCCATTCTTCTTTTTTTTTTTAATCTTAAGTAGAGAGTAGAGAATTGAAATATTTAATTTTTAGGGTGTTTTATTGGTTTCTCCTTTCATCAACTTTTTTTCTCCTATAAAACTTGTTGCTGTGCTTTTTTATACATAAATACTTATAATTAATGCTTTTTTGAGATTTATACCCTTAGCAACAGGAATTTGGTGTGAACTCTGGCTGATTCTTTTCCTTGGGTTTGCCTAACATATCTTTGTCTATTATTTTTTATGGAAATGTTGTGATTCCTTTTTTTTTTTTTTTAAGATTTTTATTTATTTATTTGTCAGAGAGAGAGAGAGAGAACACACAAGCAGGCAGAGTGGCAGGCAGAGGCAGAGAGAAAAGCAGGCTCCCTGCAGAGCAAGGAGCCAGATGCGGGGACTCAATCCTAGGACCCTGGGATCATGACCTGACGAAGGCAGCCGCTAAACTGGCTGAGCCACCCAGGCGTCCCTGTGATCCCTTTCTTTGTCTTCAGGTACACTCCTTGTGTTCTTCCATATCCCATCATGTTATGTCATGCTTTGTACGACAATCTGATTTTTTTCTCTTAACAAATTAGTTAGTCCTACTTATTTTATTGATATGATTAAAGTGCGCTTTGCCGATATTTTGTTATGCATATAAACATGTATGTGTATATAAATATCCACATGTACTTCATTTGTGTTTGTGCACAAAGATTAGCAACCTCGCTGAATCAAAGAAATGGAAACAGTGGAATTTGGAAACAAAGTGCTAGAGGGAAAGTACTCCCCAATTTTCTATGGATGCTCATCCTTGGATTCTTGGCCTACTGCTGTCACAAACAGATTTTAGGCAGGACTCTCAGAGCGCCAGTCAAGAATGGTTTCTAAGACTCTGAAAGCTCAAATGATACTTCAGAGTGCACAGTACTGAAGAAATAATAGCCAGGATTTTTCTACACTTAATGAAGGACATCATCCCACAGAAACAAGAAATTCAGTAGGGCATGTAAAGAAAACGATCTCTAGGTTTGTTTACTTGTTTTTTGGAGTTTTGTGTTTGTTTTTGGTTTAGGTTTTTTACTTACAATTTTATTTCTGTGATCATGATAATATACACCTATCTTTCCTTTTTCTGTGGCTCATGTTTGGCTTTTGAATGTGTTCTCCATTTTCCATTTTCCAGAAGAAGTTATATGTGATTGAAATTATTTATATTTCTCACTTTGTCCTTCCTTTCCCTTAATTTCCATATCAATATCATCTCTTTGAACTGTGCTGTATGTATTTTCTTTTCATTTATACATTCGCAGTTTAAAATGTAGACTTAATTTCTAGTTTAGGATTTTATAGCTTTCATTTCTAGAAGTCTTATTTTGATCTTAAATCTAATTGAACAAATTTTTCATAATTACAATAGCTATTCATATTACTTTTAACCCATTAAATTTACAATATTCATGATCTTTAATTAATCCACCTTATATCTTTGTAGGACTAATTAATAATTTGTTATTTCATTATTGACAGTCCACTCAGAGAAGCAGAACCACTAGAAATTGCACAGAATAAGAGGTTCATAATAGCAATCTGGCATTTTGAAATTGTAGTAACTGGTAAAGGACACTGAGTTCAGCTATTTATTCTGGTTCTGGTACTAAGCCTGATGTCATAAAACTGGTGGCTAAGAGAGAGAGAGAAAAAAAAAGATGAACTTGAGTAAGGAAGAACAGAGAAAACTGGAATCCTCACTGGCCTATGCCAAATTCTTAATGTCTGTCTTTGCTGTTTTGAATGACCCATTCAATGGGTCATTGAAATGAAATGACACTGTTTCCTTAGAAACTCATTGGCACTTTACCAGGATTTGAGAGAGAGAGAGAGAGATTAAGAAAGAGAGAGAGTGAGAGAGAGGTAAAAAAAGAAACAAAACCCTCAAAACTAAAAGAATAGATGCCGTGGGAACAGGAGCTGTGGGATGGGTTGTTGCCTATGCCAACAGAAGTTAGCCTGAAGATAACCAAACATGAGTGAGACTATGTAGTTGACCTCTTGAGAATAAGCATCCACTGTTCCACTTTAAAATTTCATGCAAAGCTCTTCTGTGTCCATCACTATCTAAAAGTATAGAGAAGGGGATCATGGGCCTTTATTTTGTCTTATCTAAATTGGCATGTTACAAGGTCATCAGAGTTATGTATACTGACTCTCATTTATGGAAGCTTGTTTACTAGTGCTTTGTGGTTTTTGTTCATGAACCATTGGTTCTCTGTGCTTTGTCTTTGAGGCTTCTTTAGGACTTGGATTGGTTCGCATCTTAGGATTTGTTTGGGCCACGGAGGTAACAATAATTCAGGATTTGAATGTTTGGAATTGAATCTGGAATTTGAATCATAGATTTTTTTTTTCTCTTTTTCCCTTTTCTCTTTTTCTCCACTTTATCAAGAGTCAGGACTAAGCCACATATTTGCACCTTTCTCATTTTCTTATTCCTAGCTGCCCACAGAGGGTGCTGTTCCTTAGGGATCTCAGCTTAATACACACCATCTTCTTTGACCTCTCAATCTGCTCAAGCGACTGACATTCCTTCTAAACTCAGCTTGAAAATGGATTAAAGTACATGCCCTAATATACCAAGGATCAGCAGATATCCTCATCCTGAAACACAGTGCTTTATTATTCTTCTGGATTAGAGCTACAAAATTCCCAACAGTTTATCAATGAGTGATTTTAGGTAATCCAAGATTAGCACCATCAGAAAATTGTTTCCACCCAAATGTTAGAACAGAGGGATAGGAAGGATGGTATTACTGATATCCAGGGGCCACACTTTTCAGAAAGTGTTAGAGACACTAAGATACCAGCTGTTGTCAGCTATGCTGTCCGAAGCAGAAAGAGACAGAGAGAATTATCTGAATTCTTCTTTTCTCCAATTTTCTAATGGTGCCACCCATTGACCTAGCCCAGCAGAAGCTAGCAGGCCCAGCAATGTGGGGGTGGAGACTGAGCTGTTCTGGCTCCTGCCTGAGAGAGCAGAGCACAGAAAGGTTAAGGAATGAATCTGAGGATAAACAAGCACAACAGACGGCCCAGAGCCTTAATATTATTTTATCTTGATTTGCACACGGTTTCCAACTATATCCCAACTATATTCAGAACCAAACCTATGAAGCAGTAAATTTTACATTTATGACTTTTAAGTTTGGTGTGATTACATTTCACTTTACAGATGAGGAAAAAATCTGGGGTTCAAAAAGGTAAGACATCTTGTCTGAGTTCATATAGTTAATTAATAATAATGCCCTGAATAAAGTTTCTTTAAGCTTTCAACTGCACTGTCTTTGTTTATTCCTTTTTCTTTTGGTTAACGTCACCAAATAACCCAAATTCCAGATGACGAGTACTTAGTCCCCTTGCCATAGAATCTCATTCAAGGTAAACATGGAAAGAATTTGCATGTGAGACTCCAGTAGTAAGTATTAAAAGGATCACATGTACTTTTCCCAGCTTTATCTTGGGATGCTCTCTGGGGAGATTATGAGACCCTAAAGACAAGTAATGTTTGTTGTACAGGTATTTGCATCTACAAATGCCTTTGATCCTGACTACATATGCAAATATCCAAAAGAAGTGAGCAGTGGTTCCTTCTAGTAATTGGGATCCTCCAGGGGTTTAATTAAAGCAGAATCCAAGTTCATCCGCCTGCCACACTCTCCGGAGGCTGGTATCTGTGCTGAATTGCATAGGGAATCTGCCAGCTATTCCCAGGAAACACTTGGCTGTGGAGAGCTGAATTCTATTCCCAGTGATGTATGTAAAGGATGGGAAAAGCAGGAGGCTCAGTTTCAATTGTTACGGCTTTCCTGCCTAGGTAAGAGAGCTAGATAAGCTGCCACCCCCTCATTTGCAGAAACTGTATACTATTGACTTCATGCTATGATTTTTCTCCTAAATGCAACATCCTTTATAGTATGTAATCATTCATTTGATTGGTCTGATCTAGTCCCATTTGCAAGAATGTGATTAGATCATCTCAAGGGTTCCTTTCCATTTTGAAAGCCTGTGATGCTAGGTTAATAGGTGCTTAGACTTAGACTTCAACCTATAAATAATGGTGTATAAGTAGGACTACTATTACTACTACCATTACTACTGAGACTACTGCTACTAGAAACAATAATGATGTAATCTCCTCTTTAAATACTGATTTTCAGCATATCCATTGTTTTCATCAATATCATCTAATTTTATTGTTCCAATAATACTGCAGTTTGGCAAGACTAAGAAACAGAGTTAGTGAGTCTAAGGCCAAAGAGAATGAACAGGTGAAATGCTGTTGAACCCTACTTTCATGAACTGATAGAGAGATCACTGTAATATCAATTCAAGGGAAATTTCTCACCACTACAATGAAGGCAAGAACATTTAGTCTAATCAGTCTAATACAGAGATTTTTGCTTAGTAGTATTGTTAACAATACCATTGTTATTAGTTCTCCTGGGTAAATTCATGTTTGAGACTCACAGGTCATAGGGTCTTCATGTTCTCTCTTTGCTCTCCCTGGAATGTCCTGCTTCTACCCTAGTTCTTAGCTGGCTCTTCCTTTTAGTGCCTACCCCAGCTTTAAACCATCTCTCCATACCACTTATTATGACCTGATGATTTGATATCTATCAACCTGCTATCTTAATTATTACCATACTCCTCTGTAATGTAAACTCAATAAAAGCAAAGATTTATTTCTGTAGTCATAGCTATATCAGAGCTGTCAGAGCATAAAACAGTGCGTGCAATATACCAGAAACCTGATAAATATTTTTTATTTAATTACTAAGCTATTAAATCTGTAATAGGAGAGATACTACTGAGACATTTTATATTACATTTATTTAGGATCAGACGTCATCTGCTACAACTGAGTAAACTTTCCTAAAATAAATATGTCATTATCAAATATAGAAGTGAAATATTTCTTATTAACTGGGGTCACATGACTTTTTTGTCCAAAAGCCTAAAATCAAATCAAATGAACTTTCCTAAAAATTAGTAGATTTAACAACATCCACAAGATTCTGAAAAATAAGCCAGTAACAAAAAAAGGCATTTACTGTATAATTCCACTTACATGAGTTATCTAAAGTAACCAGATTCATAGAAGCATAAAGCAGAATGTGGTTATCAGGGACTAGTATCAGGGAGGAAGTAGGAAAAAGGAAATTTTTGTTTAATGAGTATAAAATCTCATTTTTGCAAGATGGAAATGATCTGGAGATCGGTTCCATTCACACTGTGAATATACTTAACACTCTGAAACTGCACACTTCACAAATTTACACAATACTGTTATTTGCCTTATTTAGAATAATTTCATTACTTAAATCCATTATATCTTTTGAGGGCGTATTAAAATGCAAACGCACTTAAATTATGAGCAAAGATGGAGATGAACATGTATCATCAGGTTAGAAATGTAGTTTTGTGGCCCAAGAGACCAGCGGTTACAACTGAACTTGAACGTGGCTCTGTGTCACATGAGACCGTGATTCAGGACAACCATTGTTAAATGATTTTACTTTGCGAAACTGGAGTGTCAAAATGACCAACCGACTTAAAACATCTTTAATAGTCCTCCATTGCCATCAGGAGAAAGTTCATTCTTAGTTTGCCTATAAAGCTGGGCTCGCCACCATCTCCTTCAGAATACTCAACCTCTTCGCCTGCCGTTACCGTGCCCACACTTCTCAGACACATCTGGCGACTCTATCTACTTCCATGCCTTGCCAAACTCTCAGTTCAAAGACCTCCTTTCCTTGCTGTCTGCTGTTGCAGGAATGTCTTTCAACCCACTCTCCCATCTGTTTAAACCCTACTAAAAAGGATTCTCCTCAAATCATGTCTTTGTGAAACCCTGCCTTACGTACTGCTCCGTATTCAGACGTAACTCTGGAAAAGTTAGTTTCTCCAGCAGGCCGCCAAAGATCTAGCAAACTGCAGATGGGAATAAGAGTATGAGGGTACTTGACCTGCTCTGTGACTCAGGACCCCAAACACTAATGCCTTCCTTCATAGTAGCCACTCTCTAAGAGAGTCTCATGGTAAATCATTTCAACGGCAAACACCAAATTCCTTGTGGAGAATAAGTTAACTTCAGGTGTGAACCTATGTCAGTACTCTTGGAATAGAAGTTGAGTTTAGGAGAGCCACAGCAGGGATAGCTAATATTAACCCTGAAGCTCTCTGCGTTGCTAAAATATAGACATCTCGCCCATCTCTACATGATGTCCATGTGCTAGTCACCTAAGATGCTACAAGTGTTTCCAGCGAGCATGTTTGTAGGAATATATATGTTCACGAATGTCTGTACAAACTTACTTTAAGAAATTAAGGGAGTTTTGACCTTCATATTTGCCTCACATTGTATGAAACAGAAACAACGCACAAATAGGAGCCCTGATCCAAAGTTGATCTGCAGAACAGAAGCACCCCAACATAGGAATCTTTGGGCATATTATAAAAGAACATGTGATTTTCAAAAAGCATAAAATAGCCATACCAGCTCACTGTTTTCTCGTCTTATATTCTTGGAGGCTCAACATTTGATACTTACGTAAAATTTTATTATGGTATTGAATATTTTTAAATTTGTGTTCTTTTTATAAAAATGAATTAGCCATTCCACTGGATGTGTACCTAGTGATTGTTTTGATTTGAATTTATATGATAATTAATGATATTGGTCAGTTTTCAATGTGCTTATTGGTTATTCTCATGCTATTGCTTATTGTGCTGTGTATTAACTTCTTGGATTGTTAAATGTTCTATATTAATATAACAATTTTTATTAGATATGAGTTTGCCAATATTAAATTCCAGGCTGTGGTTTGTGTTTTGATTTTCTTAAGTGTCTTCAAAGAGGCAGAAGTATTTGACTCTGATGAAATGTAATATGGCCTTTTTTTGTGAGTGTGATTTTTGCCTTTTGTATCCTATGACATTCTTGCCTAGCCAAAGGTCACTGTATTAGTTTTCTATTGCTGAATAACAAATTGCCACAAACTTAGCAGCTTAGAACAACAACATTTATCAGTTAGGTAAGTTAAAAGTACAGGCACGTTTTGTCCTGGTTCTCAGCTCAGGATTTCACAAGACAAACATCAAGGTGGGCACCTGGGTGGCTCAGTCGATTGAACATCTGCCTTTAGCTTGGGTCATGATCTCAGAATCCTGAGATCAAGCCCCACGTTGGGCTCTCTGCTTGGTGGGGAATCTACTTCTCTCTCTCTCTCTCTCTCTCTCTCAAATCAATAAATAAAATCTTTAAAAAATCAAGGTATTATTGCTGTGTTCTCATCTGGAGCTGGTGGTCTTCTTCTAGGCTCCCATGTTTGAGATGGAACTCAATTCTTTATAGTTATAAGACTGAGTACCCCATTTCCTCACTGCTGTCAGCTAGTGACCACTCTAAGTTTCTAGAGGCTATGCAAATTTCCTGCTGCTGACCCCCTCTATTTCCAAAGTCAGCTTCAGGGAATCCTCTTCACATCACATCTCTTCCATGCTTTAGGTCTGTTTATCCGAAAGAAGCCAGGCTCTTTTAAGGGCTCACTAGCTCATTAGTTCAAATCCACCCAGGATAATTTTTGTATTTTAAGTCAGTAAGATCAGGATATTTGTTACAAGTTCATAATCTCTTCACAACAGCTCTTAGATTAGTGTTTAATCAATTTAGAAGGCGCATATATGCAGGGCTTTATATCTTGTGGAATCATTTTAGAATCTGCTTATCTCAATCCCCAAGATTTTCCCTATGTTTTTCTCATTCTTATAGCTCTTTTACCTTAGGACTACAATATATTTTGAGATAATTATTGCAAAACTCCAAATTAAAGGATTATGTTCATTTTCTTTTAATTGGATATGGATATGCAATTGTCTTAGTGCCATTTGATGAAAGCACTATCCTTTTTCCATTGAATTAATTTTGCAGATAAAAAAATGAATTGATCACGAATATATAGGTCTATTTCTAGACTCTATTCCTTTCTATTTATCTATGTGTCTATTGGTACTTTAATATTTCACTGTCTTACATATAGTAATTTTGTGTTAAATCTTGAAATCAGATAGTTCCTTTATTTTTCTTTACAGAAGTGTTCTGGAACTTCTAGATATTTTATATGTCTGTAAAAATTTTTGAATCATCTTGTTATATTTTATAAAACATGCTGAAATTTAATTGGAATTATATTGGAACCCTATATCTATTTGGAGGAATATGGTATTTTCAAAATACCGAGTCTTGTGCTCGCTTCGGCAGCACATATACAAAATACCAAGTCTTACAATCCACGAATGTAGTATATATCTCTCTATTTGTTTAATTCCTCTTAGCAAAAAAATGCTTTGGTTATAATCTGTCAATTTTTCTGTTTTTTAAATATTTATGCCCGAGTATTTCCCATTTGTTCATGTTATAATAAATGTATTGTTTTATAATTCAAATTTTCTATCGCTTGCTGTTAGTACATAGAAATATATTTGAATTTGTATGTTGTCAAATTTCCTTAACTCATTCAATGGTTATGGTAGCATTTTTATGGATGCCTTAGGTTTGTTTATATAGGCTATCATGTTTGCAAATAGAATTTTATATTTCCTCCCCAATATATATAACTTTTTTTGTTGTTTTTTTCTCTTTATCCTATTTCCCTAACCAAGACTTCCAACAAGACATAGAGTAGAAATGATGTGTGAGTATTCTTTCTCTGTTTCTTATCTTAGGAAGAAAGCCTTATTCCTTCATCAGTTTGTATGATGCTAGCTCTATGATGTTAAAAGATGGTTTTCTATTAGGTCAAAGAAATTCCCTTTTTTGTTTTTTAATGTTTTGTGTTTTGTTTTGTTTTTTCTTTTTCATCTAACAGAGGTTCAATTTTTTCAAATGTTTTTACTGGCTATATTGAGATCATATAATTTTTCCTTTCTAGTCTATTCCTATAGTGAGTCAGATTGATTAATTTTCACATATCAAACCAACCTTAAATGCTCTAATATACTCTTCTTGCTCAGGATATAACTGTATGATGTTATCATGCTCATCATGTGATATGTTTATATGCAGATACACATGTATATATACAATGTACACACACATATTACACATATATGGCTTTACTTTGCTAATATTCTCCTAAGAATATTTGGATTGTTTCATGAAGAAAAACTGTAGTTTTCTCTTTTTTGTAATAGTTTTGCCATGTTTTGATATCAGAATAACTCTGCAAAATGGGTTGGGAAATGTTTCCTCCTCAATTTTCTAGATAACTATTGTAGAATTGCCACTATTTGTCTTTAAATGTTTATTGATTTCACCACTAAAACCATTTGAACCTGGAGTTTTGTTTGGGGAAGAAATTAAACTACAAGTTCAATAAATTTAGAAGATACAAAACTACTCAGTTTATTTCTTCATGACTGAAATTTGGAGATCTTAACTTACAAATTTGTTTTTTCCCCAAATTATCAAATTTATGGGCATAAAATTCTTAATACATACTTATTTTCCATTTGCTGCAGGATCTACATTGAAGTTTCTTGGTTCAGATAAGCTATGTTTAATTTGTATCTCTTCTTTTCTTACCATCCATCTAGGTAAAACCCTACCAATGTTATTCATATTGTCAACCCATCTTCAGTTTCATTTGTACCTTCTATGATTTCAACACTTTCTGAGCTAATGAATTTAGTGGCACAAAACAATGTATATTTATTCTATCACTGGTTTTGTGGTTCAAGACCATTTTTTTTTCATTCTTCAGTACTAATTATTGCTTATCCATGTTTGGCATGTCATATACTGAATACGTTTTTATTTTATTTTATTTTAAGATTTTATTTATTTATTTCACAGTCAGAGATCACAAGTAGGTAGAGAGGCAGGCAGAGAGAGAGGAGAGGAAGCAGGCTCTCCGCTGAGCAGAGAGCCCGATGTGGGGCTCAATCCCAGGACCCTGGGATCATGACCTGAGCTGAAGGCAGAGGCTTTAACCCGCTGAGCCACCCACGTGCCCCCTGAATATGTTTTTAAAGTTAATTCACATTTTTACTGTTTTTAGAGGTGTGATTGGCATATGTTAAATTCCATATATTTTAAGGTTTGAATTTGATATATTTTGATATATGCATGCACCTGTAAAAACAGCCTCAAGTTAAAATAAATCTCCCTACAACCACCTCATCTCCAGACAAAAAGGGATCCACTTTCTGTCACTCTAGATTCGTTTTCATCCTCTATAGTTGATATAAATTGGGTACAACTATGTGCACTCTGGTCATCTGCCTTCTTTCATTCAGCATAATTATTTTAAGAGTCATCTATGTTGCTCTTTGTATCACTAGCTCATTCTTTTTATTGCTGAATTGTATTCCATTATAGATATGTCAGTTTTATTTATCCATTGGCTAATTTATAGACATTTTGATTGCTTTCACTCTTTGGTTGTTGTGAATAACGTTCTCGCAAAACATCCACATGTAAGTCTTTGTGTGGACCTGTGTTTTGCATTTCTCTTCAGTGAATTGTTGGGGCAGGTTATGGGGTAAATTTAGGTTTAACATTTTAAGAAACTCTAAAGTTGTTTTGCACAATGGCTGCACCATCTTCCACTCCCAGCAGCAAATATGAATGCTCAGATAATTTTAAGTGTTCCCGAGGATGTGGCAAAGCTGTCACACTCACACATTGCTGGGTTCAGGGCTATCGGTAGAGCCTAGCTGAATCCTCCATCCAGGATACACAACATTGCAATCAAGATGGCAGGCAAGACTGTATTCTCAGCTGTGGTTCCGCCTCCCTTTCCACACATATTCAGATTGTTAGAAGAATCCATTAACTGTGATTGCAGGACTTGGATCCTCAGCCACTGGAAGCTAACCCTCTCCTGAGCCAGTTCACAACATGGCTGCTAAGTTTTTCAAGGTGAACCAGAGAGTTTCCGAATTCTAGACCCTCTTTCCAAGGGTTCGCCTGATCCAGTCAGGCTTACCAGAATAATCTCTTTCATTACATTAAAACTCTCTAATCAGGTATCTTAGTTATACCCACAAAATCTTCACCTTTGCCACAGAAGATAACATAGTCCCAGGCATGATATCGCACCGCCTTTGCCATGTTGTATTAGTGAGAAGCAAGTTACAGTTTCAGTTCACACTTGAGGTGGTGGGGGGGTGGTATATACAATGGCATAAGTAGTCATTCGGGCACCATTTTAGTATTCTATCTACCACATCCTCCTTCTGCTCACTTTGGACCTATTTTGCTTTTTATTATTAACTTCTTGACGTTTAAGGGTGTCTGGGGGGCTCTGTCAGTTAAACGTCTGTCTTCAGCTCAGGTCATCATCCCAGGGTTCCAAGTTGGAGCCCCACGACAGGCTGTCTGCTCGGTGGGGAGTCTGTTTCTCCCTCTCTCTCTCTGCCCCTCCTGCTGATCCTCTCTCACTTGCTCACTCTCTCAGCAAATAAATAAATAAATAAATAAATAAATAAATATAATCTTAAAAACAAAGCAAAATAAAACAAAACTTCTTGAAGTTTAAGCTTACACTATTCATTGAGAATGTCCTTCTCCTGCAAGGCAGGCATTTAAAGCTATAGGCATCTGAACACTACTTTAGCTGGTTTATATATTTGATATACTAATGTTTTCATTTTCATCCAGTGTGAATTATTTACCAATTTTTCCTATGGGTTATTTCTTGAATTTTAGGTTTAGAAATATCTTTCTTAATATTATAGTATTTGGGGAAATTAAAAATATTTTTGTTATTGATTTATATGTTTATGCTGTTGTGCCCAATGGCACCCTTTGGAGTATAGGAACCATTTTTAATTTATTGAGAATTGTTTTGTGGCCCAGAGTATGCTCCATGTTGGTGAATATTCTGTGTGCACTTGAAAATAATGTCTATTCTGCTACAGTTTGTATGGACTGCTCTAAAATTTTTAATCAGGGCCAGTTCTTTGAGAATATTATTGGACTCTTTTATATGATTACTCATTTTTGTCTCTCAGATCGCTCATCTTATCTTTCTGATAAAAACCTGTTAGAGCCACCTGGAAAAGAGTGGCAAGCAGGGGCAGACCCCCCTCTGTCGTCAGAGGCTCTCAGGGATCATAAACTTTTATGCTTGCCCGCATTTGTCCTTTAAGAATTCATTAAAATTTCATTTGATTTTTTCTAATCAGGTCTTATGGTTGCCAACTCTTCCGCCAATGCTCTGCCAAAGGTGAAACAATTTCCTGTGACCCATCTCTCTTCAGACGGCTTTTTATCACCTTTAGAGACCCGTTCACCACGGGAACTTCACTCTGACGGCATCTGAAAGATGATTTTTCCCCTCTTTTGGGTGGGAGCGATCTTGTGGTTTTTTTACATCCTACCTACAAGCAGACCTATAACTCCTTGAGGCTTTGAAACTGCCCATGATGTTTCTGCCCCCTCCCCGGGCAAGCGGGAGCTGGGCTGGACTAGAGAGGCGCCCCCCGACCCCCCGGGCTCCTCTGAGACCGACCACCAATCTGGCAGCTGATGGTTAAGTACATTTTGATAGATTTAATACTCTCAAAACAGTGAATAACAAAAACGAGTCCTCAAAACAAACAAACAAACAAACAAACAAAAAACGAGTCTTCTCTGATAAGTGTGGGGAATGGTAAGTGATAGAATGTTGGAAATGAATGCCATAAAAAACAACGTGGCATGTATCCCACACAATGTAATTCTTCCTTTCTCTACAAGTAATTCAGAGGGCTTCCATGAGGAGAGGGAAAACCCTGTCACAAGTCATACTGTGCCCTAAGGGGCCCCCTCTAAATCTTCTGTTCTGTTGTTGTTTGTGGTTTTCATTAGAATAAGATAAAGTGGGGCAGAGACCTCCGGAGAGATACACCCTCAGCACTAAATCAGTGGCCTGAGAGGCCGGCTTGTTCTTTAGTGATTATCCCTGCGTGTACGTGTGTGCATAGGTGTGAATGTGCACATGTGTAAGGGACGGAGTCCCTATGGTATACCAGGTACTTATTTACAAAACAAGGAAACACCTGTTAGCTTCTAAAGTGTGATGCATCCCAGATTATATATTTACTTAGAATAGTTTGTTTCTTCTAGTGCTCTTCAGAGTGCAGCACAAATTACCATAAGTAATGTATTTTTGAAACAGGCAAGCAACTTTAAATGAAAATAATAATAAATTATGAATTCTCCTAAGCCTCTAAAGGAAATGAAAAGAGGACACCAGCTTCGGAGGACTGAAAGGGCCACGGAGAGCGAACCTCAGGTTCCCTCAGACCCCTAAGGCCACACTCCAGCCGAGAAGAACTTTTTCTTCTGTGAGCCAATCCAATCCTGATTATACTTTCTATGTGCAATTTGTTGTTTTAAAAAAACCTAATCATCCTCTTTTGCTCTAGATATAAGCTCTCCACCCCATGTGGTTATATTATGTAAATGGAATCAGGAATGTAATGGCTCATATTTGATTATGGCGGCTTGTTGCCCATGATATCATTAAAAGTGCAAGTTGACACACGAGCTTCTGGTTTATGGGACTGCATGCTTCGAGCACATTTGTTAAGGCAGGCACAGCTCCTGTATGATTTGACACTATGACCGGCAGAAGACATGTCTGTAGTAGAATGAGCTAGATGTCATACCACAGAACTTCCTAATCTCAGTGTCCGACCCGACAAGTGTCTTAACGTGGCTCAGAGGTGGGTAGGTTGGCAGGAAGCAGGGAGGGCCCTTCACTCCTCAGGCTCTGCCCCTCCCTGGGGTCTACCTGGCCAATCTACCGGCCAGTCTACTGGTCTACCTCTGTGACTAGTGAGCGAGGAGGACTATCACAGAAGACTTCAGGAGCCTTGCAGAGAAGCCTGCCAGCCGCACCCCTTGACCACATGGCCAGTTCTTGCAGGGGGGTGGGGGGAGCGCTTGTGGAAAGGCTGTCCCCAGCGTGATGGCGAGAACAAAAAGGAAACTGCCGACTGCTGGACAACTTGTTAGCGTTTTATCTGCTGGTGCACAGTAAACGAGAAAATAGGTAATATAGAACGTGATTGGCCTCACGGGTGCATGCTTAATGGATACCATTTTCCCACAGGCCAATAAAATACAGACTAATCAGGGAACTGCCTACTAAAAATAATGCTTTACATGGCTAGTGTTTTAAGCGTTTAACAAAAAACAGGATCTACACACAATGAATCCCTCAGAATGTACAAAGGGACGTTAGAAGTGAAAAATAATTTTAAAAACTGTAACTAAAAAGTTCATTCAACAGGGACGCTGGGTGGCTCAGTTGGTTAAGCGGCTGCCTTCGGCTCAGGTCATGATCCCAGCGTCCTGGGATCGAGTCCCACATCGGGCTCCTTGCTCGGCAGGGAGCCTGCTTCTCCCTCTGCCTCTGCCTGCCACTCTGTCTGCCTGTGCTCTCTCTCTCTCTCTCTCTCTCTAACTAATAAATAAATAAAATCTTAAAAAAAAAAGTTCATTCAATAGATAATCTTATCATGATCCTCTAAGAGTCGTTGGGGAACAGCAGGGGTGGCAAGCAAATGAGGGATGAGAGGAAAATCCTTCCTACTCCTTTATTGTCCTTGGTCCCAGCGGTAGATTTTCCCAGCGGTTCTGCAGAGATGTGATAAGTCCTCCCAGAGTCAGTGCAGGGATTTGGAGTGTTTACTTTGCTACAGCTACAGGACCAAACATCCACCGTTAAGCTACGACCCCGTGGAGATGGCTAAGCATATACTCACAAACAGACTCCATCTTTCCCCGGGTTTTTACTATGTGTGTAACTTATTTTGAGCTTAGGGTATTAGCTTATCTTCCTGCATACTCTTGTCACTCTGGTACCTCCTACAAGTGGAATAATGCATCAGAGCATAGTTTATCTTGTCAGGGCAAAGAAAGACCAGATCCAGGTTTATGAAAAGCTAGAGATACTGGAGCAGAGAATCCTTCCCAGTGCTCATCTTGTGACTCAGCTGGACTGTTTGTAAGGGCAAGTTATGGAAACGGAAGGTTTATGTAAGACTGAATCGCAAGCCTTCCGGGGGTTGCTAATGATTCACAAAGAACTAGCATCAGCTTCAAGTAGCAGAAGAAGGACCACCTGTACTATATGTCTACACTGAATATTGAAGTGTTCTAGGTTTTCCATATCCATTGCTTTGTGTCATTATTAAAACACCCTAAATGTATTGTTATCGACATTATATACCTATATCTAGATGATGCTAGATCTTAGTAAAGGATGAATCTACATACTTCACTACACAAAATCTGAGGAAACACAGAAGAACAAAGTGTGACATAGAATAAAATATCACTAAGGATCCCACTTCATGGTCATAAGGGTTTGCATCTAGGCATGTATCTTTTCAAAATTCTTTTCTATATTTTAATGTGATCATGATATCTGTGGAGGCTGATCTCTTGAGCAGTCCGCTCATTTTATTATCTATTTCCTATGCTAAATTCATTTTAAACATTGTTAAAATCAATTTGATTTATTTTTATGTAGCATATTACATAATTCATTAGTTACTTATCTACATAATTCATTAGTTACTTATCTTTACACAGAATAGACCTTTAGAAAAAGAGGGACCGAGACCTTTATTTGAAACTTACAATTTCACAGGTGGAAAAAAAAATGGGGCGCCTGGGTGGCTCAGTGGGTTAAAGCCTCTGCCTTCGGCTAGGGTCGTGATCCCAGGGTTCTGGGATCGAGCCCCGCATCGGGCTTTCTGCTCAGCGGGGAGCCTGCTTCCCTTCCTCCTCCCTCTGGCTGGTTCTCTGCCTACCTGTGATCTCTGTCAAATAAATAAACAAAATCTTTAAAAAAAAAAAAAAGAGTCACATAGATCCTGAAGTATAACATTCCTCTCCTTCCAAAAATGGCGTTTCCCATTTCCCTAGGCTGTACAGAGCACATAGATGCCTCAGAATTCTCCCAAGACTAAAATGTCTACTTGGCTCTTTTTTTTTTTTTTTGAATTGCATATTTAGTCACGTTTCCAGCGATCACATTGTGTCATTTACAAATGGAGTCTCATAAATATTCCAGTTTGCCCTGTCTTGAGTACGAAGCATTCACGTTTGATGGTGTAATTTCGTTTTGGTTAAGGAAAATTTTATGCATTTGGGATCCTTTTAGTTTCCAACATGATTAAACCTAGTGTTGTAGCTAAAAAGCTCTTATGGCAATTTATCATTTGTTGGCTTAAAGAAATTTTCATTACTTTATCCCGTGACATCGCTTTCTCTCCTAGTTGCACAACAGATTTTTCACTTAAAGACACTTTCTTTTCTCAGTATCTCTGTTACTGCCCACATTCTCTTTCCTCCCAAATGTTTTGTTTTGTTCTTTTCCCTCCCAACAGATCCAAGAGAGAGTACATCTACTTAGAAAGAGACAGCTTCTCCATTTCTGCTTCTGAAACTTGGAATTAATTGTACAGAATCCCTTAGTCTATCCATTTGGCACAGTAAGAGTTGCAAAAGGCAATCTACTCACCCCCAAATACAAATAAATGAAAATAATTTTCATTTCATTTCTCAAAAGCCCATCAGAAACTTTGATTTATTGTTGGTGCTTGAAATGAATTATCGAACTTAAGGTTTGTAGCTTCTAACCTAGAAGATTGCTCATTTTAATTTAGAGAAAAGAAACTGAGGACCTGAGAATTTCTGGAAATTTTCTAGGGTTCAGATTCTGATAAGTGGAGGCAAATTTACTTCAATTACCACCCTGCCAAAACACCTAACAGAGGACTTGTTTGTAGAAAAAAAAAAAAGAGAAAAAGGAAAATAGATGATAAATTTAAACAACTGTATTACTTACTGTATCTACTATCATTCCTTTCTCAAACTATCACAAAAACTTGACAACTGCCTGTACCACAAGTTAAGAAATTATTTTTGGGTACAGATAATGTGACTTGCTGATTACCTCACTATTCTATCTGCCTATCTTTTTTTTCTTTTTTTTTTTTTTGGTTATTTGAGGTCTTTTAGGATTTTTTAAAATTAACATATAATGCATTATTTGTTTCAGGGGTACAGGTGTGTGGTTCATCAGTCTTACACAATTTACAGCACTCACCATAGCACGTACCCTCCCCAATGTCCATCACCCACCCACTCTATCCCTCCCAACCCTTTTCCCTCCAGCAACCCTCAGTTTGTTTCCTGAGATTGAGAGTCTCTTACGGCTTGTCTCCCTCTCTGGTTTCATCTTGTTTTATTTTTCCCTCCCTTCCCCTATGATCCTCTGTCTTGTTTCTCAGATTCCTCATATCAGTGACTTCATATGGTAATTATCTTTCTCTGACTGACTTATTTCACTTAGCATAATACCCTCTAGTTCCATCCATGTCATTGCAAATGACAAGATACTGGGTTTTTTGATGACTGCATAATATTCCATATATATATAGATATATATATGTATATCTCTATATTTATCTATCTCACATCTTCTTTATCCATTCATCTGTTGATGGACATCTAGGCTCTTTCCATAGTTTGGCTATTGTGGACATTGCTGCTATAAACATCGGGGTCCTTGTGCCCCTTTGGATCACTACATTTGTATCTTTAGGGTAAATACCCAATAGTGTAATTGCTGGGTCTTAGGGTAGCTCTATTTTCAACTTTTTGAGGAACGTCCATACTGTTTTCCATAGAGGCTGCACGAGCTTGCATTCCCACCAACAATGTAGGAGGCTGACAGGTCCTTTGAAAATAATCTTAAAATGCTTTATAAGTAAATCATTTTTTAAACCTGAAAATATTTTTTCCAATTCACAGAAAAACTGCATATTTGCTTATAGTTCATTTTGTATTTAGCCTCCGGGTAGATATGGTTTTCAGAATATACCTGGTCTAGTCTTTTCTCTCTGTTAGCATACTTCTAGTACTCATTTTAAAGATGGTAGGATTTATTTGTTTGTATTGGTGGTCCACCTGTTGCCCACCTTCATTGTTGATTTGATTTGATTTTTGTGTATGATTTTAAAAGTTAGAATTCTATAGAAGGTACACTCAAAGAAGTGTCCCTCTCTCATCCTTTTAACCCATTGTCCCAAGCTCCCTGCAGAGAACCGATCCCATTGGGTACAGATTCATGCCCCCTGTGTTTCTTTTTTTGCACAAATGAGCATATACAGGTATATTTCTTATCCTGACTTTTTTCTTATACAAAAGGTAGCACACTAGAGACATTCCTTTGAACTCTGTGCTTGTTCATATGTGGGTTCTTCTGCTGTAGCCTATGGGCCAAATAAAGGCCATCACCTGGAAGCTAAGAATTTTTGCCTTTTTAAGGGTTGTTGAAAGAAAAAAAAAATGTTACAGAGATTTTATGTGCTTGGCAAGCCTAAAACTTTACAAAATGTTTTCCTCCCTGTGATTTAGCATAAAGTATTTAGGTACAGCTATGGTGTAGCTTATAACTCATCACTTATTCATTTTTTATTGCTGAATATTATTCCATTGCCTGGATATATCGCATTGTGTTTATCCATTTGTCAGCTAATGGGCATTTATATTATTTCCACTTTGGAACTATTGTGAATAATTATTTTATAACTATTTATACATATAAATCATTGTGGGATGTATGTTTTCATTTTCTTCCCCTTGGGTAGATTCCCAGGAGTAGAATTGCTGGAGTTTATGGCAAATACATGCTCAACTTTTTCAGAAAATTCCAAACTCTTTTCCAAAGTAGCTCTAACACTTGCATTCCTACTGGTGATATATGAGGATTTCTCTAACTCTGTTTCTGGCCAATTTTTGTTATTTTCTTTCTTTTGTACTGTTGTCACCCTGGTGGGTGTAAAATAATATCTCCTTGTGGTGTTAATATTCACTTCCTTAATGACTAGCGATGATGAAATTCTTTATCTTATTTAAAGATTTATTTATTTGAGAGAGAAAGAGAGCGTGAGTGGGAGTGAGAGAGAGATCGCAGGCTGGAGGGGAGAGGTAAAGGGAGAAGCAGACACCCGGCTGAGCAGGGAGCCCGATGTGTGGCTCCATCCCAGGACTCCAGGATCAAGATCTGAGCCTAAGGCAGACACTTAACTTACTGAGCCATCCAGGCACCCGATGAAATTCTTTAAAAGCTCTAATTTTAGAGTGCATTTGGGTTGGATGTCTTCTAATTATTGAGCAGAAGGAGTCCTTTATGTATTTTGAAATCAAGTCCTTATTGAGATTATGTGCTTTGAGATTATTTCCTTGTTTATGTAATGGCCATGGGCACAGGATCCCCTGAGCTGTGTCCCTCACTGCACCACCCTCTGCACCATCCAGTACCTGGAGGGCAGGTGAGAAGTTAGGAAGAGTATGGTCTAGCCTGTGCTACCTCGAGCTCACGCACTCTGAAATCGTTTAGTGTCCATTCAAATTGCTTTAATATCATGTCGGATTTTCCATGGTCACTTCGTTATGTCCATGGTTTTGGTCTGAGACTTTTCAGATCATGACACCCAAATTTAGGGTCATGAGCCTTCTTCTTAAAGACTATTTTACACTTGTTCTCAGGCTATGTCCTTGCTCAAGCCTAGATTCTTCTGTTTCAGGGGACTCAAAAGTATGGTAATAGTTACTGTGTGTGTACTTGTTAAAAAGAGAGTTTTAGCTTATTTTTATTTTTGTTAGTGGGATTTTGAAAGAGTGAGTAGTACCTTTAAAAATATTCTTCCTTGACTTTCTCTGCAAATTTTAGGAAAGAATGCTTTCTCGATGAGGGGTCTGGGGGTTGAAGGAAGGGAAGAAGAGGGGATGCAGAGAGATATCCAATTTACCTTTCCATTGCATGGAGCGACTTCGTACACACCAAAGTGTTTATCAGGTTAACTCTTCTATGCATTTTCTCCACTTCTTGGAGGTGTTTTGTTTTGTTTTTCTCTACCAGAAGAAATACAGTGGTTTTGAGTCTCAGAATAAGAGCATTTCATTTTTTTTTAAAATGGGGCACTAAGTGTTAAATTCACTTTCAGTAGTAGGCTTGGAAAGATTCTATAGAGCAGTGAGTCATAAAAATTTTAATTTTGTTGATTTTCCTTTAGTCTTTACTTCTAGTTTGTTGAACAAATTAAGTTTATTTCTTCTGTTGGTAATTTGTCAGCTTTAATCAATTTTCATAAGATTTGTTTTATGTGAACTCCAAGGGTTTTACCACTACTGTTTGTACTCCATACGACCAATTACCTCAATATTAGGCAATATCTACCTAATTAGAATTATAATAAAATGATAAAAACAAAATGATATTTATGTGCTTAGAAATAATATGCTTTTCTAGATGGAATTTTAGACTATATTTATAATGCCATAAAATGTCTTAACATCACTGTAAATAATAGTGGCTTAGTAATTAACTGCTCCTCTATATTCCCTAGCGAAAAATAAAAATGAAAGGAAATGAGTGATCACTTTCGTAATTTGTAACCCAATAATTTATTGGAGTTTGGTAAGCTTACAAATTAATATTGTGCTTTCACTTATTTGCAGACAGAGAATCTTGCCAAAACTATGCAAATAACAGGGGTGGTGAGATGTTTAAATATCATGTCCAAGTTTGATGATATAGGCAATTTGAATATTAATGGGAACAGACAGGCACAGTAGAACATCAATCTCATGAAGTCAGGTCACCTTGACAATGGGACTTCTGTGGTTACAAATCATGCCTTTCAGTTGATAAGTCCTATTTGCTGATACACTTCTGTTGGGCATATTTCTGCTTGTGAGATTGATAAGAATTAGAATTTCAAACACAGAGTTCCTTGACATTTATTTTTGAAACAGTACAAATCTAAGACTTACCACTTCTGGTCTTAATAATGGAATGAGTTACATTTGTAAAATATTTCTAATTTCTCAAATACTTAAAAACATTGAACTTTGCTGGAGCACTTGGGTAGCTCAGTGGGTAAAGTGTTGGACTCTTGATTTCAGCTTAGGTCATGATCTCAGGGTCATGAAATTGAGTCCCATGTTGGGCTCCATACACAGTAGAGAGTCTGCTTGAGATTCTCTCTCCCCCACCCCTCTACCCCTCCTCACTTCATGCTTGCTCTCCCTCACTTTCTCTCTCTCTAAAATAAATAAATAAATTTTTTTTTTTAAAAGTGAACAATATTTACTACTTCCTACCTTAATATATATTTTAATTTATTATTTTTTCCCAAAGGACATTTTAGTTTTAATTTAATTTTGTTTTGTTTGCTGATTTATTGAAAAAATACTTGAACACTGTAGATCACATGTAACATGACCATCAGTATTACACTAAAAGACTATGTCAATCAAATTAAACATGAAAAGGACATACAGGGCTTATCTGATTTCAAGTTCTAATCAATTGGCTGCTATCCCTTTCTTTGATTCCCCTTTAACATTAACCTTCCTTCATTGTACCTGCTTTGGTTCTCTGATCTGTATTTTCCCAAATTTCTACAGATTTGAGTAATTCTATGAATGGAGAGATTAATAGCCTTTGTGCATTTTCTGACAGCTTCTGTCAGTCCTGTTGTTAGACTGTTATATTAATAAAGTACCACAGCAAATCATTTGTATCAGAGATAGATTTTAACTAATGCTTTCCAGTGATAAAATTGGGACCAGATCTTTATTTTGTGGTATGAATCCCCAGAATGAGATTTAGTTAAAAAAAAACAAACTCTAATATAATTGTATTAAATACACATATGAGTGCATAAACTTTACATTGATATATTTTCAATAAGTGAATATTTATCATGAACTACTGCACATAAAACAAAGAATTCTTATTGTAATTATGTAACTTTCAGGAAACTTTTCACCTTTTATTACAATATGCAAATGAGCCTGATAAATAATATAAATCTGAATAACTTCATCAAACTCTATTTCTTATCTCTTTTGGTCTCTGCATTACTGAACAGCAAATCCTCACTTTCAATTTGAAAGTCGTGACAACTCTGAGCATTCAAAAAACATGTTTCAGACGTTAATTCACAAAAATTTAAAAAAACAATGATTCAGAAAAATTTCTTTGACTTTTATTAGATTGGAAAGCTTCCTCGATTTTTCTGACAAACTTTTATTAAAAAAAAAAATCAGTAACCTTCAGCAGACATTCAGCAGGACTTGACAAAGTTTTGATTGAGGAAAGATTGATTCTCTAAAGTTTGAGTGGTCAGACATGCACTGAATTTGTTGCGGTTCATTGCTATATCCCAGAAAGGATTTCTAGCCATTCTCGCCTAATGAGCTTATTAGTAAAAGGCTGAAAGGATCACAGATTGTCTATCAAGGAAGATTGTCAGTCACAAGCTGTTAGCAACTCTGCTGTGATTTATACACCATGAGTAAAGAACAGAATGGTGCTAAAACGCGGCTTATTATGTCCCACAGCTTGTGCAGTAACACAAATAAAGGATGTGGAGCAAAGGTTTAAAGGGAAAAAATAAGTTCTGAGGAAGAAAATCAAAGGAAATGAGACAGAATAGTGCTTTACCACCTTCCATTTCCTTTCGTGGTAATTATAATGCGGAGGAGAAATCAAGGCACCTGCAGCAATAATAGCCCAAGTCCAAAATGACGCTGTTCCAACTCCCGGTGGGAGAGGAGGGGAAAAAAAAAAAAAAAGGAAGAAAAAAGAAAAAACCACAAAAAACCCAAAACCTAAAAGTCTGATCAACTGCCGTTAGCAGCAGGTTGAACTGAATTTTCTCCTTGGAGATGTCTTTTTCCATATTTTTTGGCATCTTCCATTGCACAACCCTTCACTTGTACCTTAGTTTAGCCTTAAAATCAGTATTTCGGCAATGTGTTGAATATGATGATCTGTTTGTGAAATATGTATGTATGTATGTATGTAATTTGTGATGTAATTACAGAAGATAGACACATATATGTATGTAATTTGTGATATAACTGTAGAAAATACACATACATATGGAATTTGTGATATTATTACAAAACACACACACAATATGGACTGGAAAATATGCGCCAATATTTCCAGTGGTTCCCTGTGATACTCATATTTGCCAACACTTTAAATGACTATATATTCTCTAGTATCTAATATTTTTAGATAGGCAGTATGTTTACATTTTTTGAAATGGCATGAAAATGAATGCCTTTGTTACACTTTGGCTTTATGGGTTTAGCAACGCTCACATTGATCCCACTGTGAGTTATGCTGGAGGATGCACAGGAAGCCTATGTAAGAGTAGGAGGAGGAAAATGGTTAGAGGTGCCCACTCCACCCTAGCCACTAACAGTGAAGGATTGGTAATGAAGTTGGTCTTGTGGGACTGTAAATGATCTTCACTGAGGGCTGTTGAATTTCCTGATAAAAGAAGTCATCAACAAAACCTGCTTCAACAGCAAGCCCAGTAGAGACAGCACTCCAGGAACACTCAGGAAAAGACTGGAAACAGCGAAAGCACATTTCTCCCAGTCCTTCCTGTTGGCCAGTAGATTACTGCACTGCCCCGTCGCTGGGCCTTGGACAGAGATCTTTATTAGAAAGCTTCCTTTAAATATAGTCACTAAAAGTCCATAGGACTACGGCAGAGACTTCAAATTCTCTGAAATCACTAGAAAAGAACCTGACCAAGAAGGAATAAATGAATGAGAAAACGAGGACTGAAGTGAAGAGAGCTGATGATCCCCTTGCATTATGTGACAGCTTCATCATGGGACACGATAATAAATATTTGATTTTTTTTTTTTACTTTATTTAAGCTTTATTTAAACATATGATGTAACCCCACCACCCTCACCCAACCCTTCTTCCCCCCACCCCCCTCAGTTTGTTTTATGACATTAAGAGTCTCTTTTGGTTTTTCTCCCTCCCGATCCCATCTTCTTTCATTTTTACTTTTCCTACCACCTTAACTCCCACCCCCGTTGCATCTCCACTTCCTCATATCAGGGAGATCATGTGGTAGTTGTCTTTCTCCAGTTGACTTATTTCGCTAAGCATAATACGCTCTAGTTCCATCCATGTCGTCGCAAATGGTAAGATTTCATTTCTTTTGATGGCTGCATAGTATTCCAT